>WURT03148686.1:0-11033 GCA_009936505.3 Holothuria glaberrima
TGTCGTAAGAGGCGACTAAAGGGAAGGACTTTCACCGTATTTGAACTGTATTTGAAACCGAACTTGAACTTGAACCGCATTTGAAACCGAATTTGAACTTAAATTTTTTATCTAGTTGACACTATATAACACATTCGTGTTGGTGTGTCGTTAAATCTCATCTAACTAACCAAATTGACCTCCATCAAAAATTATAGGATTCATCTTCTCACCATAACCCATCAATGTACTAAGTATGAAATACATCCATGCTTCCTACCTTCAGATATTGTGTTAACAAATTTTCAGTGTTTGACCCCCGGCGACCCCAGATGACCTTTGACCTCCAACAAAGCTATACCATTCATCGTCTTGCCATAAAGCATTCACATACCACGTATCAAATCTATCCAAACTTCCTACCTTGAGATATCGTGCTAACAACGTTTTCAGTGTTTGACCCCTGGTGACCCCACATGACCTTTGACCTCCACAAAAACAACAGGGCAAACCTTCTCACTATGGCGGACCTATACACCAAGTTTAAGTTTAGTCCAACTTTCCCTTGTTCAGTTACAGCGTTCCCATGCGAGCGTCACAGACGTACACACACGTACACTCACACGCCAACCTGACTACATTGGTTCCTTTTGCTAACGCAAGGAACCAAAAGTATATTAGTTCAAAGAGTGAATAACATTTTTACTTGTAATACTTAACGAAAAGCTACTCTTTCTAAAAGGGTGGTTATGTTTGATCAATCTCCGGCATACGAACTAGGTCCGGCGGGTCATTCGGCTCTTACATTGCCCGGCACGCAGTTGAAAGCTGTGAAGCAAAAATAAGTTCTTTTGTCCTCTCTTTTCAAAATTTTGGGAGTCGATCGATTGTATTTTTACACTGTAAAAGACCATACTGCCAAAGACTATTTATACCTCCATAATAACTCCCAAACTTCATCTTTTCAGGGATGCACTGTCATTACAGAGTGAACATGGTGGTAACACTTTCCAGACAAATGACCAATAATTTGCTGATAAAGACTGTTTCCATGGCGAGTGGTGCACGCAGCGCACTACCCGGCGGAGTGGACGAAGAGTTTTTCGTACAGCTTATTGCTATGATTAGTTTGGGGAACTGCACTGAATATCAGAAATCATGCTTTGAATTTTGTGTAAAACTTGCCATAAAATATTAAGGGGTTTCAATCGAAATATACTTTTAATGATTATTTTCTGAGATTTTTTTTCCATTTTTCTAAATTATTTTCTTATTTTTAATGTATTATATTTACTTCTTCGGTGCTTTTCCGCCATATTGGCTTGCGAGTGCTAGTGTGCCAAGGATTGTAAAGTTGAGCCTTAATTATAAAACATTAATTTATATCATTATGATTAGGGCTTGTGAAATCTGCAATGTTTTTACAAAATTTTTGGAAATATTTCATTCAGTTATGTGGCCTTTTTGTGTTTCCGCTAACTTAGTTAAACTGAATCTCACCAGTATAATCCGAAAAATTAATTTTGGAATTTTTGTCATAAAATATGACCAAATTTCAAGAGTCGATGCCTCAAAAATTTTTTTTAAGAATATTATCTTTATTGTTATTTAATACAAAATAGTAATAATTTTTCCGCCATTTTGTTTATGGCAGCCATTTTGAATGAGTGTGACCCAAAATATTTACTGTTACCACTTTATTTTGTGTTCAGAGGACCATAAGGTTTCCAAAAAAATATTGGGTCAGAGAGTTGTAGAGGGGGTGTCCGTGAGGTGCCTCTGGTCCATGACCTATAAGAAATCCTCAAAGTCTGACCCGGGTCAAGAAAACATCAGGTTTATCAAGGATCCACGAAGAAAATTGTGCTTAAACTCCTCTTCCCAACTAATGTGTGGTAGGCGTGGCGGGGAGTACTAACCCTCCCCCCGTCTATTGCTTCTACCGTCAAGTAACATTCTCATCCAACGGACAAGAGTGTACTCCCACTCTTTAGCCATTTTCCCCAAGACTGGAAGGAGTAGAGAATACGCGGTTTACCGCGATATGCGGCCGTTTTTTACAGAACAAAGACAGTGCCGAACAAAACCTCTAACGGACAAAACCTGAATCAGTCCAAGAAAAAATTTGTTTAAAAATCCCTCGGCACCACTGAAAACAGCCTCACGTATTAACAGGTAATGAACATAGGATGAAGTACCGGAGAGAAAATTCTGAGATGGTGCTACTAGTATTTCACCCGGAGACCTATAAAATGCAAGGTGCCGTACTCTAATCACGTCTCAGGAAAGTTGAGCTAAGAATAGACCAGGCCGTCAACTAGCAATCTTCAAAACGCTGTGCACATAGGAAATTTGATTCTTCCGGTAATAAAGGTCTCACAAACTGTCTAGTGCTTGAGCTAGTTTTAGAATTGCGATGAGTTTGTCCCTCTTTTCTTTACTGTCTAACTCCCACAGACATTGATAAAAGAAATCGGGGGCCTCGCGACGAAATTTCTTAAGTGCAAGGATGGTGTTGCCGTCACGTTGTCGAAACAGCTCTGAAAATCTGTGAAAGAGACCATAGAAACTTATTTCAAAATTCATTGGGTTTATCTCCACTATTTTACTGGGTCCGCCCTATAGCTAACAGATATTTCAGATTTTACTTCTTCCTTCGGTGTAGGATTACACTCTAAAAACAGAAGACTGAAATTCACTCCAAAAAGAGTGTGCTGAGGGACCACTCCTTAGTAAGAGTAAATTTCACTCGGAGTGGAGTGAAAATTCACTCCAAATAGAGCGCTACTTCATTCAATGTGTATGAACTATTGCTCTATTTGGAGTGAATGTTCACTCCACTCCGGGTGAAATTCACTCTTACTTAGGAGTGGTCCCTCAGCACACTCTTTTTGGAGTGAATTTCACTCTTTTGTTTTTAGAGTGTAACCTTTTGGGGCGGGGGGACTGGGCACACACTAATGTGGGGACCCCTTCGACTATAATTCTCCACAAGACTACCTAGTGGCGCAATGTCACGAAAGAAGGACAAAGGTTGTGGTCACTTTCTTCCCCCACCCCTCCCCCACTCGAAATGAACTTCATAGATTTCCTTCTTACGTAAAATTAAGCCTAAAAACGAAAATTAGCACAGATGATCTCCACAAACTACCCAGAAATACAATAATGTAATTTTGTCTGGGCACGTGCCCCGCTGGCCCATGCTTAAATCCGTCCCTGGGTTCATGAAAGTAATGGTGAAAAACTTTTATTTGCATTTTTAAACAAGAGTTCGTGTTTTCACATCTAACAATTTAAGTAGATTACAATTTTATCCTAAAATTTCAGTATTGTTCCCTCGTAATGTTCAGATTTAGCTTCAAGTATAGGGCTTTGTAGGCGAAGATTATGCGTTCGCGCCCCGTGTGCAAAATGCCGTTCACATTAACGTAACATAGTGTAAGCTAAAACAATGTGCATAGTCCAGGATTCCGATACAAGGTGTTAAAGTCTTTTGGAAAATGACGGCAACATTCCCTCATTATCCATTTAAACTTACAGGCCTACTTGAATTTATAAGTAGTCCAAGGCTGCCAGATACATCCGCAATGCCAATATAGATCATGAAAATATCAAAATGCAACGCTTCCATTCGATACGCATATAGAATATGGCCGACCAAATCATGGCCAAGTGCACACCCTCGTGTGGACCCGCGCCCTTGAAGGTGTGAAATTAGCATAACATTATGAACAACGATCACTGGTATAAAATCTCTCACTGAAACATTGCTTTTAATTTATTCATAGTCTGAAGACAGGCGATAGTCCATTTTCGACCAATGTTTCATTACACTTTATGTATTCTGAAAAATTTGAATATAAATTTGTCTAACTTTTCCATTTTATAGCTATCGTCTCCAGATAGAAGTGATTAACTCCTGATTTAATTCCCTGAAAAAGCAGCAAACATGACAACGAATTTACGACCCACCTCCCCAGATCATTGTCTCTCAGCCACTTATTCACATCGTTGGGACTCCACCCTGAAGCAGCCGGCGGTTGCCTTGACAGTTCTGAGGAATTTGAAGGTGCATTGTCTCTAGTGTCTTCCCCTGAAAGAACAAAACATGATAAAGCAAATTAAGTTCTTAATTAAGGCGTTTGAATCGCAGATGAAAACAATTCATTTCAAACCTACATACACAGTAACAAATACAATAGTTTTACTCTCTCCGTCTATACCATATTGCTATTATCCTCCTCAGTTGAACCACACCCCACTTGTTTCCAAGAACTCTTCTCTTATTTTTCAATCAACTAGATGGAAAATTGTTAAGCCCAAATATCACTTTGAACTGTGAGGCTATCTATATGTGTAACATTTAGAGCCCCTTTTTCTAATAACTGGGGAGCAACAATGACCCTAAATGACCCTAATATGACCGTTGACGAACTTGACACGGCAAAAGACCCCATGCTTAATGGTAACTCCAACTACGTTTCAAAAAAGTTGAAACATTGACAAATGCTGATGGGTTTTGGACTTAGCGCTTGCTTACTAGAAATACATCCATATATCCTGACTACAGAAGTGCTGTTTCGGGTAACAACCTACTGACCCTGAGGAATTTCACTTCCTTTTGCAAACATATGAGTTTTTCTTTAAATGTAATGGTCGGGGAACTGAGCTATTTGTGCCCAAAAAAGACCTGTATAAAGAGAGAAAATTGCCTGGATCTTTTAAGTCCAATTATCTGTCTGATAACATAGTGCAAGCAATAGCACTTTTGAACAAATGATAACAGATGGATAGGACAAGGCTCTGGATTGTCTTTGATCGCAATAGCTCCTCCCAGCTTTTGGCTGGGTATGAGCCAAAAACGGAAAAATCAAATCACAGTGGTTTCGTCTATGCACAACAGAACCGGGATTTTGGATTAATGCTTGGTATAGTAGCCAACTGAAAAAAAACTGACGGGGTGTTCCGGCTAAAACAAACCTCTTGTTAAACGATTGATCTGCTCCATCAGTTCCTCACATCTTTGACGAAAATTATTTCCTTCAGTAAAATCGATATATAAGGAATCAGAACAAAGAAATCTTAGCCAGTCACTCTTAGCAGTAATGGTGGCGCTAACTTGAACAGGTATTACCATTTTCTGACGCTGGAAGGCGTATTTGGCTTCTGTTAAGATAATACGAAAATACAAAGGAATTGAAAAGTCAGAATTCTCACAGTATTGAGACAATAATCTGAAGAAACATGTCATGGTTTTCATCTCAGTAGCATGCAAGGTTCAAAAGACCCCGGGAGGACACATGAGATGCATATGCGAACGAATGAGAGAACAAACAATATATCTCTTAATATAACGTTCATATGTTGACACTTTTTGGTTGAAGAGAAGCTGAAAATGGATATTTTCACCTGATACAACTTAATGCTGAGTCTTTCACATGTGAAAGTGTGAGGCGAAGCGGGGGATCACTATTTACTTAGAAAAGACTTCCTGAGATCTTCCTTTGTGTTTCGACACTATCGATTACCTAAAACAGATAACCTGGTGTTAGGTCACTGTTGAATAAGTGCTCGTTTTGTTTCTTAATTAACATCAGAACGTTTCCTTTAATCTCTACAGAATCTTTCTTCCGGCGCATAAGTCACGAAATCAATTAAACATCGTCCTTTTTAATAACATGTGGAGGGGGGGGGGGTTAAACTGTTTGAAGTTCTGACATTAAAACTAAGATGGAAATGGACACTTTTATTCAAATAAACAAACTGAAACAAAACACCTTGTTCAAAAACAATCTTTCATTGACTCAAAGGGAATTCACCATTTACAAGCTTTAAGTAGCTTTCTGTGTAATCACCTCGGTTGTTTCTTTCTCCGAACCATACTCTGTTTCTGTGATATTTATAAATGTATTGTACTATACGAATTGCCGAAATGAAGTTTAATTGAACTTGAAATGAATTGACTCCTACCCTTACCCTACCCCACTTTTACAGCCATTGTTATCGTAGTTGCTCATACTTCGCAACAAATAAAACAACTTTCTCACCTAGCCTGCAATTGTTGCTTTTTCTGTACTTGTCGGATACGCATAGAATGAATACATATGACTTGTTTACAGCCTCTGCCATGGCGTCGAACACACCTCCTTTCATTTCCTCAACATCGATCCAAACTTTGAGACCGCGACTCTGACGTAGATTTATGAAAAAGACATTGTCGTAAATTCGAGGCAAACATTCATGCTCTTTGCCAATAACAGCCAAATTTGGTGTTTCAACATAGAGAACGTGTTTACTTTATTGAGTGGGATGGGCAGGGTGGGCTGTTATTTGCCATACAGGTCTCTCTCAAAGCTGTGGGAGCTAGAGGCCTGGTACAATTTAAACTTGGAGAGCCGTGGTTGGGACCTAAGGGGAAAGCCCTGGGCCCTGTTTCATAAAGAGTTAAGATCAATCTTATGGAAATTAAACTTAAGATTGATCTTAACCCTTTATGAAACAGGGCCCAGGTGTAGGATGGGGCCTATAGTACTCCACCCAAAACTGGGTGTCTTCATCATATATACTTTGAAGGTCTGTAAGCAAGCATAATTCAATCTGCACACTGTTTGGAAACAGTACTGAACACCGATCTAGGTACACGGTAAAAGTTAACCGCTGACAAACTTAAAAGTCCAACAAGCCAGTCTGTGTGCATAGCAGTAACTTAGTACTATAAGTAAAGGTAAATGATGGCCTTGTCTGAAAAGACACTAAAAGTCATTTTGAAATTCTAACATGCTCGCAAATTTATTGGGAATGAAGAAATTAGTGCGCCCTATAATGACTGAAAATAAATTAAGACTGGCAGAAGTGGCTGGAATTTAGCCTTATCATGCCAGACACGTGTTTGCAATGTTATGTTACCTTGATACTGTTCGATTACCGTATAGAGTAGTAGATGTACACTCCTTGCTTACCTAGGAAATCAGTCCAAATTGCGACGTGCAACACTTAAAATTGTATTATTATTAAGTTTGAGGCAGGGTGGTGCCAGGTGGGGGAAGGGGACCATCCCCCCCGACGCTGACCCCGTAGGGGAATTTTTACAGTTTCTTAGGTAAGTCTTAGTCAATACGATAAAGTATGCAGTTCCCGACGGCGACTAGTCGCCCGACGGTTAACCTGCTTTTTGCTCTCAAGAGGACAATTTCTCTTATAATAACCCAAAATTTTCGCTGTAGATCGATTCGCTCCAGTTTCTTCAATGGTTTCATTTCACATTGCTAGATAACACAATTCCTGTTCACCTTACCAAGTAACATGTAGGCAGAGTAGGCCTACACAGTTTGTGTAGAGGTCGTGAATTTCATCCCATATCGCAAAGCCTAGTTGCTGTTCTCTTGCGTGTGTGTCATATGGTACGGTCAATTGGTGAGCGACTCACGGAGCAAAGTTTGGCTATTTAATAGGGTAGTCCAGGGGGTTTCGATAAAATGTATGTTATCCCGATATGGTCTGCAACCCCTTCAGTTTTCTTCTTTTCCTTTTTGTTCTTAATAATTACATATGTTTTTTGTGTAAGCCTACCAAAAATTTTCCTGCATTTCGCGCGCTTTGCAATTTCATATTTCATATTCAAAAGAACACTATATCTGTGCGCAACTCGGCTCTTGAAGTATTAAGAGATATTATGTAAAATATACCTTGTATTGGCATGGGAAAGTTAGGCTCCTTCATATCCCCTTCTCACCACCCCTCGATATAGGGGCTGTCGGAACTAGGGGTAGCTGGCATGGCCCAGCCCCTTGTCGGGAAAATTCTGTCGCCACCCATGGTCGGTTTACTTATTTTGGTTTTCAAAAGGGTCATTTCTGTGATAAAATTTTCGGTACATTTTGCCCACTCCTCCTCAGTTTCGTTACTTATAGCTTAATATACTACAAACCCTTTCCATCTTTTCAAGTAACTTAATAAGTAGAATACATAGATTTATGTAAATGTCGGGAATTTCATCTCATTTCGCTAAACCTAGTTAATGTTCTCTTGTGTCTGTCGTACGGGTACGGCTAGTGATTTGAGGAGGGAAGTACAATGTACGTTATGCCCGATCGGGCCAAACTGCCTGGACAATTGACCTGCTTTAAATAATTACAGATTCTTTTTACTGTGGGCTTACCAAAAAAAACATTAAACTATGTTCCTTAAGTATATACAAATTTTATGAAATATATGCCCCGCAATGGCATGGCCTAGTACACAGGTTTTCTTCAAATCCTTCCTCACCAACCCCTCGACGGCATCGGGCTGTCGGGGCTTTGGGTCGCCCCCCCCCCCCCGCGTCGGGGAGTCTACATAATTTCAAGTCTGTAACGCATTTTTGGGAAAGCAAAGCTACGAAGTATGAATGTACATGTTATGCAATTTGTTTTTTGTACATTTTGTAACAGCCACCTCCTCCGAGAAAGGCGATAATCCGTTTCCTGTTCTTTCATCTTTCCCAATGAGAAGTATTTAGTACAGTACTTCATCGCAGTTCTGAAAACGTTCAAAAGTTTACCTTGAGATTAGCAGCAATACGTCTTGCCGTTTCCTGACCGTATCCTCCGTCCCACGCATAGCTCACCATAATGTGTCCACCTTCCTTGCCTTTTGAATCTGAAATCATTAATAGGTGTTTCACGAACCAAAATTTTTTTTTATCTTATTCATTTTAACGATGGAATTTCTAGATGGATGGTTCTATAGAGGGCAACAAATTTAATGATATCTAGTACCGTGTGTCACGGTTGAGTTACTGCAATCTGTCCGTCAGAAGGATGTCCTACGGTGCAGGGATAGTTAAAAAGGCTGTAACGCCCGAGTCCGGACTTGAATAGGACTCCTGTTTTACTGGACACGGAATTGGCCCAGCATGGCGGCCCTGGAATCGGCATTGGCCCAAAATGGGCTGCAGATGGACTCAAACTCGGAGCCGATTCCAGCAGATTCCGGAAAAGTGAAGGATGCACAAATGTTATTTAATTAATGCTAATTAGTGGTGCACAGTTTAATACATGACGCAGTCAACTAAATTGCAGGTCTGCAGGATGGGCCAGACTATGGTACTGTAACTTTTAGTGGTGCATGCAGTACTACCTTTACTAATATAAAAATCATTTGTATGTCATGCTACATTGTCAAATGGTCGGACTCGGAACTGGCCCAGAATTGGGGGTTTTGTAATTGGAATTGTCTCGGAATCGAAGGGTACTGGACCCGACATTGACCCGGAATGGTGGCCACTGGAATCGGACTTAATTCCAAATTGGGTTAGGCAGACTCGGTTGCAGCTCTGCTAGTTAACTCACATTAATACCTCGCCAACGGAAAACTATGGTATTTCCTTGATGAATGGTAGGACCTTCCTGCTAGCAATGCAGGGTACAGAAAAGATAGTTGGTGCTGATATTTATATAGTTTGTTAATTAACCGTGACAACTCTCTTTTATTTTATTCTGCTCAAATAAGATGGTAATACGATACAAACGGGATACCACCCCATTCCAATGGGGAAAATATTGAAGGAATCGATTAGGCGGTGTTCTATGCACGTTTCTGTATGGTGTGGCCGGCCAATGTTCGTTCAAGCCTTACCACAATAACCATTACAATACTTGGGGTTAGGCAACAGATGTAAGGCAAGTCTGACAAAAAAGAAAAAATATGTACCTATTCCTACTTGACACGACGGCTCGTTTGTGCTCTCCAATGTACGAAGTATCCCGTTTACAGCTTTTTTCATATCCTCACTGTCGCAAGACTTAAATACGTCCTCCAATGTTGAAACATGTTTCTCAAGCCTCGCCTGAATTGAATTTGAGGGATCAAAGGCTAGGGTCCATAAACACTGTGCTGCTACTTCAGGTTCTGAAGGCTCCTTACTCATGATAAATTCCATCAGCAATTCGATGCCGTCATTTTCTAAAATCTGTGGAAAAAAATTATGTTACATGTTTACCTGAAATATAAAATACAATAGACATATTTAGACATAAATATATTAGTACGTTTATGTCTTCTTAAAATGTCACATCAGTAGGATAAACCAATCCAATAGACGAATCATGCACATGTCACAGAACGAAAAGAACGCCCTCCACTGGAGGCAAGCGCGTATCATTGTCATGCACTGACACCAAGTAATGCAGATACGCGCGTAAGTCTACTACTCGCGAGTACGAAATATACGTTGTGCGTGCAATTTGTTTCATTGTTTGCCTCCTAACTGTAGCGTGAAATCAATGCATAATGTCTATTTGGTTCTGAAAATACCTCGAAAATGAAACTTAACTCTATTTTTTCTCCAGTCCTCACTAACCGAAAGTGTAACATAAACGTTTGAGAAAGCATTATTTAGAAAAGACTAAACTTACATTAAAAGCCTAGTAAACTGGGGCGACAAATGTTTATGATCACCTCCAATAAGCGATACAGATTAAAACTTCCATAAGCAGTGTTAGGTCTGACACGAGAAAAGAGACCCTTTTTGAAAAGACATAACTCTGTCATTTTAACCATCAAAATGAAGCCAACAAATAGACCTATCGAATGCCACCATTTATTTCTCTCTTTTTTGGGGGGGGGGGGTGTTTATTGAAATTTATTCACAAATATAGTAAAGTATTTGTTTACATTTGAAAAATATTCCAAAATTAAAAAAAAAACCGCTAAAAATGACGTCATAATTTAAACAAAATCATTTCTAGCACCTAAAAAAGGCCAACCTACTCATGTATACCTTGGAACCTAAACAAACAACATGAGAGATGAATAAATGTCAAGGGTAGGGAGTTTAGAGATATTTTAAATATAATTTTCAAAAATACGCCATTTCCGGCTCAAAAATTCCCCCAAACCCTTCCTGACGAAAGTAAATCATAACTCCACAACAAGTCCGGTTTTCTTCACTCAGACACCAAAATGTCCATTACAAGATCCCTTTTTCCAAAAAACACCATGAGTTAGTTAGATGAGGTTTAACGGCCCAGTTTACAACCAATTGGTTCAAGTCGAGCCGGCCACGGCCTTTTTTC
>WURT03148707.1:0-11032 GCA_009936505.3 Holothuria glaberrima
AAAAAAATTGCGTGCGGCGGCAATTTTGGACGCCATTTTGAAGTTCCCAGCCGAAACCGGCGGCATCTTTTTATTTGGTAAATCTAGACACCTTTACCTACTCAAATTCGTTGAAAAACAGATTCTTTACAATTTTTTCGCAGATGGATCTTAACTTTGGGTTACTATCATGTTCACGATCAGTTTTCCAAATAACTTTGCCCAGGACTGTAGTTTGCAGATATACTGCCCTTTGCAAGGTCTCAACTTACAGTGAATTGCAACACAAACAAAATCAAAATTCATATAGTTTTTAACCTATTTAATCAAGGTAACCTAATCTCTGTAATATGAATATCAAATTAACTGTTATCCCACCTATTAAGCTCTTCAACTATCTTCCTTTAAAATGGATGAAAAAAGGACCAAAAAGTCCTCGTTCAATGTGAAATTTACACCGTATAGTACTGTTCTGTGATTACATTTGGTTAACAAAGTACCAATATAATACATATCTTGTACTTAATCTACTACCAAATTTACTACTACAGTAACTTAATTGAAGAAGTAAACCCTAGTTTGAAAATAAACACATGTAATTAAGTACAAAATTATGTGCAACTAATAAGACGACCCCCTTTTTTTTTATCTTTTGCTTTTTTCAGGAGCTACTATAAAATGAAAAATAGGAAGTCTGTTCTAATATAGAGCCACAATTTAGGCACTTCTTCAGAGTCTGTGTCATAGATATGTACGATACGGTCAAATGCGTGAATTGTCTCATTTCAGGACTTGTTGTGAAGTTCTACATTTTGAGATATTATAAGCCATTATCACATTTTTATTCCTATCGATTTAAAAACTGTTCAACTAAAAGAAAGAGAACCGCTTATTAATTAGGAACTATTGTAATATATGTTATGACAACATAGACTTGTTTTAATAAGACCTTAACTGGTTATCAGCAAAGCCTTAGATTATATAATTACTCATATAACGTTTTACTTGTATTTTAAATCACCTTAAATCATGCATTTTATTATCTTTACTACTAGAAAAGAAAAAATCCAATTCCTGCAAAAACTTGAATCAAGGGCAATTATTAATCCCTTGTGTAAATCAAGACTTATTAACTATAATTGACATAGTTACCTCATATTTCAGTATCGACTTTCGCAAATAATGGAATGTAACATAATGGTCTGTTACAATTCTAAGTAAATAAATGTTTATGCATATATCATTTTTAGTACTGACTAAAGGTCATATTAAAGTCTTCTTAGAAGGCAAGATGTATGGGAAAGATTATTGGCATAATATTATGTAAAATCTGAAAGGTAACAAAATATGAAACAATGATTGAAAAGAAAAACACTTTGTTGAATAGTTTACAAATTTTAAATGATAACAGACTAAAGTGCAACTGTCAGTGAAAGGTTCTACCAACCTTCAGATACAATCCCCTGATAAGTGGTTGAAAATTTGCCATGGCATTATACTTATTATCCAAAGATTGATGCTTCGATTGCTGCACTGTTCATTTCACTGAGCCTTGTGCAAGAAGCTTCGTCTCCACTGCCTCCCTCCAACCAAGAATTGATTTGATAAAAATGAGGTAATTTGTCAATGAGTGAGAAATATAACTGCAACTCACTTTCCAGTGGTAACATTTGTGAAACCCTTGGTGTCCAATACTTTCTGACGTGCATTAGTATGGTACTTCTTGTAAAGTCAGAATATTCAAATTGTCAAATTATTACTTTACTCAGCTTTTAATATTTATTTCCTGACACAGATAAAGAAAAGAAATTTACCTGAATTTTGACTTTTTCTTTCCATTATCATCAAATTTACATTTTTGTGACAGTAATGTCACCACTTAATCATGACTATTTATTTCTGTAATCAATGACAGACAATCTTCTTCTTGCATGACTAAGTGCTCTCCCACAGCTTAAAGGGAGAAGACAGGCCCCCAAGTTTATTTTCAAAAAAATGTTAAATTTTACAGATCTTCTCTTATATCTCTCACAAATATTTTCATAATGTTCCTGTGTCAAATCATTGAATATTGAGGGTAAACTAATGAGTTATTATGCAAAAAAAAGGAAAAAAGTACAAAAATATTGTCACATGACTGATAGGAGCCATTCCTGAACTAGTGTACCAGGGTACAATGCTTCAAATTGGCGGACTGCATTTTCCATTTAAAATCTACATGACCTGTAGTGAAAGCTCCTAATTCATCTAGCCTGATGGTTTGTTAATAGCAAATTTTAACTGGCTTCAGTGAGATCTACAAGAGTGACTACAAGCCTTCTTTACATTTACAGCTCTATATAACCCTAAATGTGGCAAAAACGAACTTCATTATTTTTGATAATGATACCCTTAACAGGGGTCATAAGTTTAAAATTTCTATTGATGACAATTGCTTACAACATGGGGAAAATGTTAAATTTCTGGGGATTCATATTGATTCTAAGCTTTCATGGAATCAGTATGTGTGTAATATTTGGTCCTAGATCGCTAAAGTTGTCGGTATATTAGGAAGGCTTAAGTATATCGTACCTAGAAATGCTCTCGGTTCAATTTATCTCGCCTTAATCTATCCTAATGTTAACTATTGTTCAATTGTTGGACTAGTACAAGTCATTCTCTTTTTGATAGATTAAATATCTTACAAAAGAGAGCTATTCGACACATCACTTGCTCCAAACCAGGTAACCATACTAGTTCCTTGTTCAAGTAACTAAACCTTCTGAAACTGATATTTTTAACACCAACATTGCCACATTCACTTACCGCTTGTTGCACGACCTGCTGCCCAGTCAATTTTCAAACTATTTTTTGTACAACTTTTCAGTTCATGATCACAGCACTCGACAAACTGCATCCTTACATCTGGACTCTATTCAAAGTTCTTTACAACACAACTGTCTTCGTAATTGTGTCATTTGGCTCTGAAATTCCCTCCTGTCTTCTGTCATAGCTAAAAAATGCAGCAAATCCTGTTTATATTGAGGACTACTAGAGTTAATCTTACTATTACTGCACTGAATTCATTCCGTAGACTTATGATCATAATGTTTTGCTCCTCTAAATTGTCTTGAGCATCGTCTCCTCCGTCACCGTTGCTGGAGTGGGGAGGGGTAGATGGGGATAGGTTTTTCACTGGAGTAGTTTTTCATCTTCTTTTGACCTTTTTTCTGTGTTTTTCACGACTTTTTTTTTTCTAATTTTTGCTTCTGTCGAAGCTGTTTGTTCGCTTGTTTGTTGACTTGTTTTCTCCTTTTGTTTGTAGGGAGTGCACATTTTCAAGCTCTCTGGGGTTTTTGTGTACTTTCTTTCGATCATGTATGTCCATAAATTCCTATGTAAAAGTTATATTCTTTATTTGTATGTATATATGTAAAGCATAAAATCAATAAATGAAACAAAACTATAGCTGCAAGTCTTCTCTAAGTATTTAAGGATAAATATTCAAGCATTGCCCAAGTAATGGCTTGTCATGATCAGAAAGGTCTACCCTATTGTCTTTTCTGATGGTACAGCTGATGTACATGATGTTGTAAAACAATTGGATCTGACTAAATGTGCACAAGGTGAGTAATGGTGTTGCCTGGCTGCATGGAAGGTGAACTTCACACTATACAATACTTTTATCCAGCCAACCCTCGTGAACTTTTACTCATTTCCAAATAGACCACATGAAAAATTCAGTCTTATGTAGTTTCTCTTATTGTTCCTTTGTCATTCTCTAATTTTTTCAGTTCTTTCTCATTTCTCCTTTTCTAGACTATGCATTTTTAAACCCCTCCTGAAGTTTATCTGTCATCTTTTTTTGCTTCTAAATCTCACAACAACCACCATAGATCATGATTCAGACATATAGTTTGACAAGTCCATTCTCAGGTTTTCCACCTTTCACTCTCTTTGATTCTTTTATCTAACTTCTTTCCTAAACTTTTAACTTTCTAGCTGGGTCGGTCTCAACACTGAGCTTTCTGAAAATTCTCTTGGAAATTATCAGCAGTTTCTTTGTTCTTAAACCTCACTGCAAATGTCATGGACTCTGGAGAACCCTCCTTGTCTGAAGAATCCATGGCAGACCAAGCATACGATCTGTCCTGTCCCCTCACTGGCATCAGCTGTATAGCTTTAGTAATGGTATGTTTCACACATAATGAATTATCTTTGTCTCTTTTCATCTCTACCAAGTAGTTTTTGTCATCTTTATCAAACAGAATCTGAAACTGTCCCTTCCCTCTCAGCTTCCAGTCCTTGTTTACATCTGCATATGATAAATCTGCTGGAGCTGAAAACCTGATCTCCCTGCGGCTATTTTCCTCTTTCTCCTCTTTAGCTGTCTCTTCACCAGTTGGTCTGGATGGCTCCTCATCTTTGTTTCTGTCTACATGTACATGAAAAACAACACACAAGAGACTCTATAAATACAAATTACACTATCTCTTTGTGTACTACTAATTTGCCATGGTGATATAACAACAAACTATTCAGAAAATATTTTTCAAATTTAAAGGCAACTTCCTTGTAAAGTTAAAACTGTAATAACTTCCTACAAAAATATACTGAAGTATATTGCCAACATTGCAAGATTTGAGTATCACAGCTTTCACACTTTACCCTCTTGAAGCATCATGTTAGTGCTAAAAGACATGAATACACACTCAATCTATGTAATAGCATGACTGTATGAGTTTTGCCTTTCACTGAAACCTTAACACAGATGAAACAGCAATGAGGAAACAATCACATGACAGGTACCTGTATCGCCACCAAAGGGTGCCTTTCTCTGTTTGGTAGCAGTGGTCAATGCCTGACCAAATATTCCAGAAGTCTGGTTATTCGACTGGGCCACCTCCATATCATGAATGCCAGTCCCTGTGGTACCATGTGTGCCCCTGTTAGCAGCATAGTCCTCCAGGGGACATTCCTTTGAAAACAAAGTCAACTTGAGCATTAACTCCGTCTTTTGTTCAGAGCAAATAAGATGTAACGTGACAGATAAGATGCATATAATCCTGAAAGTCCACCTGTATGCAAATGAGCTACAGTTAATTTCACTGAGTACCTAGATATGCTAATTAATTAGAATAAAGAGGCCATTTTAAAGCACCCTCTGAAATATTGAGGAGTCTTTTACCTTCCATATTGATATCAAAAGAAACCATTCATGTTTTCTTTTCTCAGGTACTGTAAACTCTGTGAGCCCTATGGCTGACAGATATATAGTATACTGGGGTGATCGTTGAATGTGCACTTAAGAAATCTATCATACAAGGTTGTTAGTGTACAATGTTATGCTAGGTGCGCACTTGACGGGCCCCCGCAGTCGACGGTCACCTTAGTATACATGATCTGAAATGGCAACACACATATACACAAATTATTAAGTTAAGTATACCACACTACAAAATTAATATTTACACCTTCCCAACCTCCTTTAGCAGACATTTTGCTAACATCTCCCCATTCATGATGTAATCTCTCCAAAAAAAGAGCTTGAAAACAGTATTAACCTTATGATCATGCACATAAAGGCAGGAACAACTTTATGATCAACACAATTACAAACTGGAATTATTTCTTACACAAATACTCACATTTTTATTCATTTTTATGTTATACTGTATTGTCTTAAACAGCAGACAGGGAAGTTCTGAGATTTCCTTTTGCACAATTTATCTTTGATTTGACAACCTACATAAGCACACAGGTTATGTAACAGACAACAATAAAAAAAAAATCTCCACTCTTAGGCCTGCACAGCCATATCCGAGTCAGTGACCTCCACTGAGGCATGCAAGGGCCTAAACTGGTTTTGTAAACTTGAAAAGCAATGTGGAACATAGTTTTATATTTAGACTGTTTGTATTGAGTTTGTACAGTAAGGTACATTGATGCTGAAAAAAATTCTCAATTTAACTTATCTGTTAGTATGCTTCAAACTGAAATCACCATATAAAGTGTTCAATAAGGAACTTGTATTATTACAACTATATAAACATCAGCACAATGATCACAGCTCTAATGACTAAAAACCAGGTAACTGTTCCACTAAAAAAGGAAAGCATCACAGCTTTTGCAGACAAGACATTTGCTTTTATTCACAATTGGTCAAATTTGTTTTGCTTTTATAACTGTGTAATGTTTTTAAAGTTTTATGAGTTTCCCCTGCCTAGATAATGCAATCTAAATATCTAACAAGTTTTTCCCTTTTTCACAGTCACAGGAACCCAATGGTGGAAGCTGATCATGCATACTGGCAACAACAGCAAGGCTCAACAACAAAAGAAAAATAAATTTCCCTCTGCACTTTTTGCTTTATATTGTTTCATAGCTGTGATAAAAGGTGTTTAGTGGCAAATTGTTGTGTGGTCCCATTCTTCATAAGTGTATCCTGGCCAAATGGAACCTTCAACAAGAGAGCCAGTGGCTATGTGATTCCTAACGTCATCTACTCCTTATACAGAACCTACGTACCAGTGAGTTTAACTGATGATTGTGTGGTCAAGTTAGGCTGAATGCAATATTTTTTATGAAAATTGACATCTGTTGACCTCAGATGACCTCAAAAAACCATAAAGATTATCGACCCCTGTAAAAGTCTGATAAAACAAGTTTGAGCTCAATTGTAACATTGAATTGTCAAGTACCGTAATGATGTTTACAATATTTTCAGTATTTGACCCCTTGCTGACCTCAGATAACCTTTGACCTCGAACAAAAATTAACAAGGAACATCTAACCCTATGATGGTTCTACATAGCAACTTTGAGTTGCATTGTCTAGTTCAGTTGATTATGAGGTTTTTGAGAAGTTTGACTTCAGTTAACCTTTAACCTTCACCAAAAACAATAAAGATCATCTTACCTCCTATGAAGGTCCCATATACCAAATATGAGCTTTATTGAAGACTACATTGGCGAGTTACGTTCATTACAAGGTTTTGGGAGGTTTCACCTCAGATGACTTCAGCTGACTTCCTTTTTATTGAGAACCTATATATCAAGTGTGAGTTTGTTCAGAGTTTGCATCATCAAATTATAGTGTTTACAAGGTTTTCCATTTTTGACCCCTGGTGACCTCAGATGACCTTTGACCGCTTAGAAAATAAATAGGGTTCATCTCCATACTATGGCCTACTTTCAGATTGACCCTACTTTCCCCTCTGGAGAAAGCCTGATTACAAGGTTTTCAATATTTGACCCTAGAAACCTCAGATGACCTTTACCCTCTTACAAAATGAATGGAGTTCATCTCCACACTATAGCCTACCTTCATACTAAGTATCAGATTCACCCCACTTTCCCCCACTGAGAAAGCCTGATTACAAGCTTATCACATACATAACACACATACATACACAGGCATGACTGCATAAATTCCTCGCCTGATGCTGGAAATAAACCAGAAAGCCCAAAGGCTTAGTGATTCCTTGCCAAAAGGGGGGGTGCATTGTTACACAGAGATTCAAATTTATCTTATTGACTACATCATTTTTTATAATGAGTTCACTATTTGAACCCTGCTGACCTCACATGACATTTGAACCCCACCAAAGCTTCAATAACGAAAAATATTGAAAAAAAAACATGACTTAGAAAAGATCTGTCTGTGTTTCCACCCTTGTAATGTCATTTTTACAAAGTTCAGTTTTTGACATCTGATGACCTCAAGTGACTTGTGACCTCCACCAAAAACAAAAGGGTTCCTCCTCTCAACATGACAAATCTATATTCTAAGTATGGATAGTTTCTGTATTTTCCATATTCATATATTATGTTGATGAGGTTTTAAGTTTTTGACCTTTGATAACCTAAAATGACCTTTGACTTTCACCAAAAACAAAAGCATTCTTCATATCAACATGACAAATCTACAAACGAATATAAAAAGTGTCTTTTGTTACTATCTTGAGATATATTTACAAGCCATTTACAAGGTTTTCACAGTTTAACCTCCAGTGACCTCAAATACCTTTGACTGCCACCAAACACAACAGGGTTCTTTCTTCCATCATAACAAATCTATAGATTTAATATGAAAAGTGTCCATCATTGCTATCTTGAGAGAATTTGTTTACAAGGTTATTGGTTTTTTACCTCTGGTGACCTCAGATGACCTTTGACCAAATATGAAAAGAATTTGTCATTCTTAACTTGAGATATCATGATTATATACAAGCCATTTTGGTTTTTGCAGTTTAACCTTTGGTGACCTCAAACAGACTTCAAAGTGGTCCATCACAGAAATATAGGAGGTTTTATAGGAAGGACATTGATGAATATATAGGGTTTTATGGGATTTTTCCATGAAAATATAAAGTAAATATAGGAATGTCATACACTCGCGGTCCTAATCATTTTCAAAGTTTTTCAAAGTTGTGGATGGGGTAAATACTGTACCTTACAAATGATGGAAGTAGGATTCACAGTTCCACAAATGTGGGTTAAGTGGCAGAACAGCGTGATTCATCCATCAACAAGGAATTCGGAAATCCTCCTGAGTATTTTGGTGGAGGGTCAAAGGTTAATCCCCTGGCTGTTGTGTATTTGCATATTTTGACCATCGAATAAAGTGCCCATAAATGTTTACCAAAAAGGCAGCAAAGTTGTGAACTCAGGTTGTGACAATATATGATTTTATGGAAGGGAAGTTAAGGTGGAAAAGGAACTGTTGCTTTATGTCCATTAGTACACAGACAGAATTCACTTCAGCTTCAATAATAATGCTGTTGAGGTGAGAAGATGTTTCAATTTTTTAACTGCTTAAATAGCAAGAAATGAACTTTTAAGACACGATTTCACTTTAATAAACTGTAAGCTGTATTGCTAGTCAATCTTGATGGTGTGAGATATGGGTGATGACAGTAAGATTGTGCAGGCCTATTGGCAACTGCATGAGTACAGCCAGAACTGTCTTATGGGTGGAGAGAGGGTATGCACTATGTTCTGTGATTGCCAACATGGGGAGGGGTCTAAGGGGAGGGGTGCTCCCCAATCCTTGGGAAAACTTTTTTAATGATTGTGTGTCCTTACATGCAATCTGGTGCTACAAATGTTTTCTTTTTAAGTAAAATTTATTTCAAAAATTTACATATTTTAGGTTATTAAATTAGAAAAATTTGGCATTAGTGAGAAGGGGCATGGCCCAATTGCCTCCCCCACAGAAGCCACTGCTTACTTTAAACCTGCACAACTTGCCAGGACAGTATAAACTGCACGTGTCAAGATGCCTACAGTATGCAAAAATGTCTGTGAATTTACATACTTAAAATCTAAAACCTCCCTTGAGGAAATTACATGACAAAATTAGGGAAGAGGCACCCTGGCAAGTGACCCCACTGGCCACCAATTATGGGCACTATAGCACCAGACCCAAACATGGATCAGATTTTCCACTTTAGTCTGTTCGATAAATTGATGTGTCATCCAGGGGCCTACCATAGAGCCTCTAGCAGAGTTAAAGGAAAACACCTTTAAAGATCTGCATATTGTAAACATGTAAACATTAAGAGTGAGAGCCTTAATTTCCTCAAAGCACTAAGTTCTTAATCTTTAGGCAAAAACTGTAATTGCACAACACTTTGAACAATCACCTGAACTAATGACTTAGTTTAAGGAAAGAAGGTTGATGGTACAGGCAGGGAAAGTAATTGGTATTTGGAACCACTGTACAACAATATTTTGAGTTAAAGAATTAATGATATCACAGACTAGCTATCTATCCAAGTGTGCATGCAAACTGAGTGAAGCAAAGGGTTTTATCATGCAGACTGCATGACTACAGAGGATGCCAGACACAGGACTCTCATCCATCCCCTTGAAATACCAAGTGTACAATTACTTCACAGAAATAAATCATAAAGTGCTTAAAATCAAAGGTGAGAGAGTGGCACATTTATGGTTGATGAAATATGATC
Organism: Holothuria glaberrima; assembly: GCA_009936505.3. NCBI lineage: Eukaryota > Metazoa > Echinodermata > Holothuroidea > Aspidochirotida > Holothuriidae > Holothuria > Holothuria glaberrima. The sequence goes on from WURT03148707.1 coordinate 9,929, forward strand.
TTAATTAGTGCCCAATGCATGTTTATAAGAGAATATTTCTATAATTGTCATTGTGTACTTGCATCTGCTTACAGTACCTGAATATTGGCATCTATACACTGCTACCTGTCTGACTAAGCCACTCTAAGTCTAAGACCACTATCTTGGAAAAGGAATCCACTTGAAAATTTCACCCCAGAACACCATAGAAAAAACTTTTTTGGCAAGATCAGAAAAATATAGGAGAATATGGGAAAGCAAGCCCAAAATCAAATAAATATAGGAAATATAGGATTTTTTGAAATATATAGGAAATTATGGGAAATATAGGATCACTTTGATACCTGCTCAAATGACCTTTGACCTCCACCAAAAACAATAGGGTTCTTTCTCTCAACATGACAAATCTATTATCAATAGGAAGTGTCCTTCATTCCTATCTTGAGATATCGTGATTACAAGGTTTTCGCAGTTTAACCTTTGGTGACCTTAAATGACCTTTGACCTCCACCAAAACCAATAGGGTTCTTTCTCATAAAATGACAAATCTATATACCAAATATGAAATGTGTCATTCCTATCTTGAGATAACATGATTACAACAAGCAACACAAACACACATGTATACACACATGCACACACCACATCACCATCACATAGATTCCTTGCCTGCCTTTGGCAAGGAACAAAAAATGTGACGATTAACAATTGATTAAAGACACCTACCAATGTCTTTATACTCTTCGTGTTATAACACAATAATGTGTTTTCCATGAATCAAGAGTAACAAATACCTATAAATCAAACATTAGAAGGAACTCCCAATTCCAAGAATTTTTCAAGATCCTTTCAGGGAATGATTTTGTTTGATGTTTATAAGGGAATGTTGCAATTGTTTGCCTGAGGGGCTGCTCTTTCCCCTGTGTTTTTAGGTTAATTTGAAAAGCTTTCTTTGTGTTCTTCAGTACTGCATTCATTCAGGGAGCTACTACGGATGGAGTTCAAGCACCTACATGCCATGAAATGACCCCTTACAGAATCAAACACTTCTAATTTCCCGATAAATCTGCCCTTCATCGGGTTTTCAACGAAACGTTTATAGCGGGTTCACACTTCATCGTCTCA
>WURT03148718.1:0-11032 GCA_009936505.3 Holothuria glaberrima
GTGAATGATACAGTTTTGTGCTTATATTTGACTTTAGGAATTCTTGAGAATTTGCTTTTTGGCATCTGGTGATTCTGACATCTGACAAAACTCATGGGTTTTCTGCTGGATTTAATGTAACACCATGTGAAGCATAAAATCCTAGCTCCTACATTGAGAGAGGCTATGTGTTGAAAAGGTTTGAAGAGTTTGACCTTCAGTGACCCCAGATGACCTTTGATCTCCACCAAAAATTATCTTTCCCCACCATAAGGTATCCACATATTAAGTATGAAATCTATCCAAGCTTCCTACCTTAAGATATTGTGTTAACAACAAGTTTAAGTGTTTGACCCTTGGTGATCCCAGATGACATTTGATATCCACCAAAAGATGTATGGCACAGCTTCTCACTATGGTGGATCTATACCTAGCATGAAATCTATCCAAGATTCTTACCTTGAGATATCGTGATAACAAGGTTTTCAGTATTTGACTCTCAGTGACCCCAGATGACCTTTGACCTCCACCAAAAACAATATGATTTATCTTCTCACCATAACCCTTCCACATACCAAGTATGAAATCTATCCAAGCTTCCTAACTTAAGATACTGTGTTAACAACAATGTTCGGTGTTTAATCCTTATGACCCCAGATGACCTTTGACCTCCACCAAAAGGAATAGCATTTATCTTCTCACCATAACGCATCCACACACTAAGTATGAAATCTATCCAAGCTTCCTACCTTGAAATATCGCGTTGGTAAGGTTTTCAGTGTTTGACCCTTGGTGACCCCAGATGACCTCTGACCTCCCCCCAAAACAACAGGGCACATCTTCACACTATGACGCATCCATACACCAAGTTTAGTCTATCTTTCCCTTGTTGAGTTACAGCGTACAGAAGCAAGCGTCACAGACACACACATATACACACACACAAATGAAGGCATGAAAAACAATTAAAACAAAGTCCATTAAAAAGATAACAGATATTCACATACCCTAATGTTGCTTGTTTGGTTTAATAGAAATAACAAACGAAACCATGTAAACATAAAACAATCAACACATTTGGGAGGTTTTGTCTTTTCAGACAATGTATTACTATACTTTTTAAAATTTACATATTTTACAGTCTATGCTATTTTGTTAGTGCTAACACCTACATATAAGCATATAATACAAGCGGTCCATTCAAACATTGCACATAATATACCAAACAGTACACATATACACCCTCCTCCTCGATAAGCCCTCCTCATGGAATACAAAATCCATCTCAAAAAAAAAAAAAAATTACAGTATTTTATCTCTGCTCCACCTGGCGAGGACTCTGGGAAAAAGACTTTTTGTTGAGCTTTGTAGAATTGTAAAATAAGTAGGTAAAATGACTTCAAACAGCAGCACCTACTTGGAGGCTTCTAAAAAGTTGTTTGCTATAATAAAGGAAGTAAATGGATACAATTTTTTCACTGGCCACTTAATCACAAAAGATGACACCCTTAGTACAATATGAACTTATTTGAACTAGGAGGTTGTCATGTGGCAACTCCTTGTTTTGACTTGACTGAACATAAAAGATTTCGATATAAACATAGTGAGAGAGTGACAGGGACAACCCAGTGACATCAAAAAGTTGTAATTTTAATTTTCAAAGGTTTTGCAATACTTGCCACACTGACTACAGTACTTGAGTAATCATTTCATACAATGCTGATCACAAACCAGTAACTTGCCCAAGATGAATACAAATTTCTTTCACCATAACCTATGTTTCAAGTAAGCATGTTCCTAACACTTGGGTGCTCAAGTTCCATTCTAATCACAGGTCAAAGGTTATCTCTGATTATTCACAACTAATAACTTGCCTTATTCCAGTTTGAAATGAATGGTTTTATCAGACACAAGCATTATGACTATATTACATAAAGGATTTAGACACTTTTTACCAATTCTTATCAAAGGGAATGAAGAAGCATACAGTGGGGTCTGAGTACACCCCCAATTCACTCTGTGGCAAGTTTAATTTTCCCCTTCCTTTACATAAGGTCATATACAACACATTCTTCACAGTAGTCAGTTCCTACTACTACAATGATACCTATCTTTTCATGCTAATGCTCCTTATAATATATTTCACCAGGTATGCATACTTCCTTTCACAAAATAAACTGCGGTACCTCTCTCTAAGTACTGAAATGGTACCTGGGCACACTGCCTTCCTCTTTTTCTACAATCTTTTACATCTCCAGTATGTACAAGGCTTTATCTACAATTTACAGGTTACTACAAATTTCAGATTTCTGAACTGCATTCTAGTTTGTTGTCTTTATTTACAAAGCAAAGGGGTCTCCCTTTCTAAGCACATAACTCTCTGAAAACTGACACTTGTTTTTTTTTTTTTTTTTTGCTTTCTCTTATCTGGGGGACGGATCAGTTTATCATCATCATTCAGTGTCATAGCATTTCTAAAAAAACCAACTAAAAACTCAACTGTCACTTAAAATGATGTATGCAATGACAGGACCTTTTGTTGAAGTTAAAACCCAAAATATCATTGAAAAAGTTAAACTAATTGACAGGGACTGTGTTCAACCAAAGTTAATAATAAGTTCGTGAATTTACCAAAGTCCTACATACTAATCTCCAATAGCAACCAACAACACACTAGTTTCCCTGGGTATGAGTTCAAATGCAAAACAACCTGTCAAAAAAGTTTACATATTGGCAATCACAGGAGTCACTCACTGCACCCTTCATGAAAGGAATACTTAAAATGAGAGTAATGACTCAAGAGTCAATCAATAAGCAACATCTGGGTCACAGATATGGGTGCTAACTGTTTCAAAGTGGCACACCTATACTCACTCAAATGACTGACAACTGCTCAGAAGAGGGTCTGTCATTGTAAGTGGACTTTATGGAAAAGTACTAGGGTGCATACATCAAGGTTGAGGAGATCAATTTCTCTTACTGCTCACTGCCATGGCTTCTGGCTCAGTAAACAATGTTCTCAGATAATGACTCTTAAACTGCTCATCACGTAAAGTATGTACATGTGTGTTCATGAACGACCTTGCAGAGCAAGATGAAATTCTAGAGTACACCAATTACAAAGCTATGGGTATCAGTAGGGTACTGCACACCCCATTACAAGTACATATTTAAGTAGGCCTACTTACATGTCTTGTAAGTGAGCTTAAAAACTGTTCTATTGCAAGGGTACATTTAAGTAGGTCCTTGCAAGTTTCTTGCACATTTATTCATTGTTTTGCATCCTACTGAACATTTCCTTGAAGGCCTGAAATGAGTGTGTTACTTCTGTGATGGATATCCAAATCTAAAACAAAGTTAGAGGTAAGGATTAAAAACATGGAAATGTTTTCATTATATCCCTTACAAAAAAGGTGTGTCAACCTGTGTCTGTAACCATGTGTGATCACACGTGAAAAACAAAAAAATTTACGTTTTCATGGGTGAAAACCTGCGTATTTGGAACACTCTGGACACAGATTTGACACAGGTTTAACACAGGTTGACACACCTTTCCCTGCCTTTAATTTCAAGCCACAGGTTTTGTCTCAGAATTCTTTGTTAATGTCGGTTTTAATTGCCACACATTTTGCAAGTAAAACCTGTGAAAACCTGTGGCAAACCGGCATCAAACCTGTGGCAACTGACCAACCTGTGTCATTGTCAAGGGAAAACAGGTTTTCATGCGAAAACCTGTGAAAACCTGTGGCAAAAACATGTGAAAACCGGAGGATTTGGAACAAACTGCCACACGTTTTTTTTTGGTAAGGTATATGCAACATTTGCTTTCATAGTATTAGCATTTGAATCAGGTCACATGACAACACAGATTGCTTCAACCTCTCTTTGCTGCTAAATCATTTCTTTCATAACCAACATTTACCTTAATATTGATAATTTTAAAGCTACCTATGAGGACTCAGGGCAAACATTACTCAGATGAAGTTTCACTGATTCACACTGTTTCTGCCAAGTTTCCCAATTTCAGCAGCCCCTTCCAGTCACCCTTCCCTTCAGTCCCCACAGGCCTTTCCACCCAATCTTTCTGGTCCATCAGATTTGAATGTTGCTTGCTTAATTCTTATTATTCTTTCTGCTTTGACAAGTTCAAGTCCCACAATGCCCCAAAACCAAAAAGTCACTAAAACTGGTACTATGACATCATCTATATGCAATGAGCACATCCTTTAAAATTATGTCAAAAATCCCAATACAGATAAAATGAGCGCTGATGGCAAAAAAACATCACGTGTTAAATACCCAACAAATTAACCGTTGATCAAATCTTTTTGATGCAATTCACACTAGCTGTTCTAACAGTGTGTGAACTACAACACCATACATGAGATACTCTGGCTTCAGTACTGATACAAGTTCTCACATCCAACCATTTTTACAAATGATGTTGATTTCTGAAACATCCACACCAAATTTTATAACTGTGACAATTGAATGTGATTCCAGGATGACAATTCAATGTGGTCCATGAATGTACAATTATTCCAAACTGTGTATGCTAGAGATGCCGTGCACATTCCCTCCATGTGGCAGACTGATATTTTAAACATTAACATACTGACCTGATGAACTGAACTGCTCCTGTAAGATTAAACTGCTGATTATGATAAACTTACATTCTTTGTCAACTTCATCCATATTCAAACATTCCCATTTATATTTAAGCTATACATATTCATGTCATAATATGCATACTACAGCAAAGAGACACAAAACAAATACTAATGACATTTCACTTCAATACTTTTTGAGGTTTGGTAAAATTTGTATATACATTATTGACTTGAAGCATGTGACAAGCACCGTTTTTCATTTTTATAGCAAAAGAAATACACTACATCTTTCCCACTTTTGTTATGCATGAAAGAAATTGTCTTGGTATAGCACACTTTAATCATAAGCTTGCTATTTTCTACATCTTGTACTACATACCCTGTTATGCACCACATGAACGAACAGAAATCTATGCACAGCGGTATAATTATTAAAGGCTTTTTTGAACTGCCTGTGGAGGAATCCACTTGACACATTGCAGTATTGACCTCTTCTATATGTGAAGGGGAAGCTTGTTGAACCCGTCTAAAGCAGAGGTGTATGCATTCCATCCCCCTTTCCTTCGAACCCACCCGCCAACACCCCACCTTTAAGATCTGTTTCAAACATGTTTGATATTTACAATGAAACATTGCAAGCATTACATTCAAGTGTTGCCCAACTTCAGGGATGTTGCCAATACAGTAAACATAAGATCAACAGCACATGAACTGACAATGAAATACAGGATAAAATATTTTCAAAATATTTTCAAAATATTTGCCAACTGAAATTCTTTGCACTTTTTTTGCTCAAAAATACTCAGTAACTATTTACATGTACATACAAGTTTTCTCGGCCATTGCAGCCTTGATGAACCAAGCTCGAAAACCTGATGACCTCTTTAGCTTACAGCAGATCAGTGATGACTGCTAACAATAGAAATGACTAAAAAGATGGTTTTTACTTTCTGGGAATTTTTACATTTATGTCTATGGCGGCCTAGGGGGCCAGACAGTATTATCAAGCAACCCCTAAAAATGGCCTGTTCTACAGACTTTGCAAAATCACATGTCCAATTGTATGAATGATAAATGTTTCATGTGAAGGCTTAAAAAAGCCATGCTTGTCAAAGTTCCTTTTACAGATATTGTCCAACCGAAGGCTTATTATTCAAAACATTTACATGAATGTTGCATAGAATTATTAACATTGAGTAGGTATCTTACCAAAAGATATGGTCTCGCGTAAGATGTAAAAGCAAGGACATTACATGATGAAATGTACCACTAATCTGATTTAAACATATAAAGATATTTGTAATACATTTTAAAAAGCCTTTCAAGAACATTTACGGTAAAAGATGCGCAGGGATCAGGAAGGTACTGCATAAGAGCTAATTCCTGTCAAAGTTTCTCTGCCTTTATTTTTTTTTTTTTTTAATTTTGCTAGGTATCAAGGTGATTATCAATTGAGTTTAGGAAGAATTATTAGAAAAGATGACTGTGTAAGAGCTAATAAATACAGAACTGATAAAATATAATCTTCCTTCACAGAGAAAGTAGTTGCATGCAAGAGGAAACCACAAAAATAAAGCTGACTGGCTGTCTTTCTGATCTTGCTTTAAAACTAAAGCTGACTGAAGTACTTACTGATCCCATACTACACGTTCCACCGATGCTGTCATACTCAGCTGTAATGCGGTAATATCCAAAAGGTATATTAAAACAAGCACTGATTTCTTCACTTACGGTATCACTTCTTTATGATGCATTACTTATCATTTCAACCAAAACTCAAATAAAAATATAATACTTCTAAACACTAATCTTTCAAAAGTTGTCTCATATGAAAGAGAAAAGCTGACTTTAACCGTTTCACAATGTTAAAAGTTACTTAAGTATAGATAGCAATTTATCAGCAGCAGGGCAACCTGGTTAAAGAGTAAGCCTCACCAAGTGGGAGGAAACCAGGGTTAAAGCACAGTGCAACCTGGTTTAACAGTAAGCCACACCAATTGGGAGTAAACCTGAGGATGGTTAAAGCATGAAAGTAATTTATCAGCAAGGCAACCTGGTTGAGCAGTGAGCCACACCAAGTGGGAGGACACGGAGGGCCATTAAAGAATATACTAGCAGGACAACCGAGTTTAATGTTGAGAGGAAGCCAGAGGGCCATTAACGCAAAGAAGCAATTTATCAGCAGGGCAACTGAGTTTAATGGTGAGCCACACCAAGTGGAAGAAAGAAGGGGCAGTTTAAATAAACTTACATACCATGAATATGAATTAAATTGTATCACTTTGAAGCCACCTTTGTACAGAGAGGTGCAAACCCCTTTGTAACCTGAGGACCATTCTTATGAGTCCTACAAAATTGTCAAACCAGAAATATCCTCAAGGATTAAATATCAAACTCCACAGTCCTTTCTGAATTCTGCTCCACCCAACTCCAAACTTTTCATTCCATTCTGTCCTTCTATGTTACTATACCTTCTCAAAGCTGACTGAGTGTGAATTTTCAAAGCAATGAATGCATCAAGTTCTACAAGGACAGTCATATCCCTTAAACTTTTCCTAGGTTCACTCTATTTTGATTGACATGACAAATATTAAGCACATTCAACCTATTACACAAATCTGTATGTAAATCATTCCAATGGATCAATTTGCACATCACTAAGATCAATAAATAACAAGAGGTATGATTGTTAACAAAGGCTTGGCAAGCAACTGAAGTGTATACTGTGGTAAGGATCTAACCTTGGGCAAAAATACTGCACAGTATTCTACAATGATCTTCTTTGACAGCATTATCAGTTATTCTTGGATGGATGACTGTTGTAGTAGACAAATAGCTATCTGGTGTTGGACTTGTGATACTTGGAATGGTGGTATGATTCCTGCCTAGTTCAATAAATTGTGTGCTTTTTCAAGATTGCATCATTTCATTCAGGGGTGATGTGACATGTTGTTTAGGTGCAGTATAAAACTCCAGCAGTATAGAGGGATCATATATCTGGCATTTTATCACAGACCAAGTATAATATATAATGCTGCACCTTTAACTGTGTTTCATTAGCCTCCTTACACATGCAAACTTTTATTAATTGATTTCACTAAAGCCACTGTAGCTTTTATATAACATATGACAAAGGTTTTGTGTGATTAAATGAAGTGACCAGCTGCATACCATAATTTCACAAATATTTTGGTAGTGTTCGACCGATTATTCAATAATCAGTAGTTACCGGTTACCGATTATTATTCAATAACATAATCGGGCCGATGCCGAATACCGATCACCGATTATTAACATATATGGGAAGGTCATGTTTTCTCGCTGTCTATCGGGTAACTCTAAGCTAACACTGTGCACACACTGCATGATGACAACCTTCACATTGGAGTTGAACTATGATATGAACAGTTCTGTACATTCTAAGAACGAAGTAATAGTTTTTTTTGTATTATTTCCTCTGGAAATACTGAGGTAAAATCAACCATAAATACTTGTTTGCCTAAAATGTCAAAGGCCAAACGTTAGACAAATAATCTGTTAATCTGTCTGTCTGCCTGTTTTCATCCACCGATTACGTCAGAAGGATTTCGTATACATGTTCTGTACTGGAGTGTAGTAGTGCTATATAGTAGCCTATCCACCCCGTTCTACACAAAAAATATGTAACTGTCTTAGTACTTCAGGGTCACAAAATTTCACTCAGTTAACCTGATGGAGGCATCTTATGGTTCAGTTACAATATAAATATAAATTTTTGGAAAGTGTCTTGCCCAAAACTTACGTCTTATTTTAAAAGATCCTCCAAATAAAATGGAAAAGTAATTCCTGATAAATTCCCATAGTCGTAAAACTGTGTTGCCAGTGGTGCGTGAATTTACAAGGGACCACATCCCTTCTTTCTTTTATGACCAATGCGCTACGTAATAACCGGCAATGCACAAGCCTTGCGTTATGTATTACGTACACACCGTACTCGGTGTACTCGGTGTACTTGCATAGGTGAACTTCAACTTCACAAGAAACTTTCTTGAGTTAAGTATCATGTACTAAGGCAATCACATGTACGCATGTGCGTACTGTTTCATCGATAATTAAAAACTTAATGAAAAGAATGTGGGAAGTGGCATAATTTATGCAAGTTAATAAGCCTCAAGTTTCCAGATTTCTAGTTGCTACAGTACAGTACGTGCACCAAATGTGTACTGGTGATATGGTTAGCACTGAAGCTTGAAAAAATGTAGGGAAGTCATCATCTGTACAATATGTATGAAGATGTGTGTCTGTGGCATGCACACTGCGTAGTAGGTACTACTGTGTGCCCTTTGACCCACCTAAACTGTTCTGCACTAGAAGTTACGGCAATAATTATGATCCTCGCTGTCATTAAGAGAGCTTTCAATTTGGTTAGTTTTGTGAGTATCAATGCTGATATTTTGGGCAGGAACTTGTGAGAAATGTTTTTTTTAAGGATTACAAAGTTTTTTTGCAGAAACTTTTAAGTTTTTTTGGGCCCCTTTCCAGTTTTTAAATAATCGGTGGAATAAAAAAGTTTACCAATGTCAACTATTTACTGATTGTGCGATAATCGGCCCGATGTCGATTATCTAACAGATGATCGGTTAAACACTATATTTTGGAAAACCATTTTATTTTAACATTCACCTCAGCTTTTCATTTTGTTAAGGTAACAAAACTACCTTTCTTCAGTAGGAGCAGTATGACACAACAAATTATGCACAATCTATAAATGAATTACATCTCAGTGATGGAACAAGTTATGAAAATGGAGTTGGACCAATGACTTTCATTTTGAAACTTCTGTGGCAAATATTTTTTTAATTAAAGACTTCAGTTCCTCTTTAATCTTTTAATTATAATGTCTTTTACATCTGACAATGACATCAAGACACAATCTACATGCTGACAGCATATCATACATCACATTCTTTCTTAACGCTGTATACTTTTGTTTTACAACTGGTTTATTTTACATGCACACATCAGCAACTTTAGAGGCACTGCTTATACACTAAATCAATTCAAAGTTTATTTGTTTGTTTTTGTATTTTATGTGGTATGTACAGATCCAAATCCCATTAAGTTGTACGGAAAGAATCACATTTAGTCAGACTTTACATTATTGTTACTATCATTCACTTTGACCTTTACCTGAGTAAAGAACTCCTGCACAGGATTTTGAATCAAAGTTTAAAGTACATCAATTAACAAGCACACACAGGCAAGGAGGGACACAACATACAGTGAGCCTAATTGCCGATGTAAATTAGGGTGAGCTGCAAGTCCATGAATTAACAAGCACACACACAAAGACAAGGAGGGACACAAAAGTGAGCCTAATCGCCAATGTAAATCAGGGTGACCTGGGTAGTGGAATGGAAGAACTGTCAGACATTTTAAATATTAGGTGGGTGAATTGTAGTGTGCGGGCAAATTATCTCAATAAATCTCTCATAAGTGTTCAGAATGTTTCTAAAGGAAGGTTCTGCAGGCTAACCATCACTGCACCTGAACTACTCTACAAAGATATTTTGGCCTCTGAAAGGACACAAGACTTAACAAGAACCCTGATACAGCCATGGGATAGTACAAGTTAGAACTGTTACAACCAACTTCACACAGTGATCCAAATAACTACTAAAATAATGTCTAAATTGATGTCAACCTAGCCAATTACTGATGACATATGTCGTCTAATCTATTTCAATTTATCAAATGGCAGAGAGTGCATGATGTTCACCAATTTCACTCAATTTCTTGACATGAGGCTGTGACTTCTTAAATAAATGAATGACTTAAGCCCCACCATAGTGACCAGAAATGACTACTCAAGTCTTGTGACAGATCTTGCATACAGTTCATGAGGAATAGCAAACCTTCTCTGGGCAAATCTCTTCATTAGCAGCTATACAGAATTACTTGAAGAATTTGAAAACTGGAAGTGGGATGATGGACTTGACAGCATAGAGTTGTTAACAATGTTGTTCTCTGTTGTGACACGCTGATGAGGACTGGATTCATCAGAACTAATACTTGATATACTGATGAACAAACAAAAAAAAAGTGCAATTAATTTACTATCACATCACTCATTTCACTTTCTTTCAAAAATACCTTTTTTGCATCAGTTATGGTTTCCACATTTCTGTAAAATTGAAATTACAAACACTTTCAAGATGTAACTGGCCATTTTTAAGATAAAAAAACAGAGAATTTTGTTGGAAAGAAAAGAACCTTGATGTTCTGCTGTGCATGCAGGTGCTTGTACCAATAAGTCTATGAAGCCAGTCTTTACAGCTTCAAAGGGGCTTAGGGACCAAATCAAAATTCAGTATGCGTGTGGCAGTATACCGTGCTAGCACGCTCTTAATCCGCACGCGTGAATCGAGTGGAAACACGCCATGAATAGATCTATTGTTCAAGCC
>WURT03148729.1:0-11032 GCA_009936505.3 Holothuria glaberrima
TCACGAGAACATCATGGTTTACGTTTGCGTTTCGTCGTTAGCACATGCAATATATTAGATTAACATAACCACTTCAAATTTCTTGAATGTAGTACAAAGCGTATAATATTTTCAGGCTAGCTGTATGACGCCGCAGACAACAACGCAGGTTGTTTACCGATAGGGCCCATACAGGTGGGAGACAAACACAAAGCTATATGGACACGAGCAAAGCGTAAACGGTCGTGTTAGGTCCCTCGCTTGATGTCAGCTTAGACTAGCATTTAAAGGGAAATATTGAGTTTAAAATGCACCAACATCTAAAGAAAAAAGAAAATACCTTTTATCATTAGGCCTATTCAACCGTTTAGTCTCACCAACAAACTCTAGCAGTAGCTTTATCTCCTCAAAATATTTTGCATTAAAAGCCTAACGGATGTTGCATCATATGAATTTTTAAAAGTTTGGGTGAACAAATTATTTTTGAGCAGAAATAATTGAATTTCTTCCTGTAAGAGCCTTATTTCTTGAAAGGAAAACTACAGTACTGTCTTCATTTGAATTGTCTATCTTTCTGTATCTATTTGTAGCCTACTTGTTTGAAAGATTTGAAATTTTTCTGTAAACCAAACACAATATTTCTATTTAAACAAATTTATCTCAATATCAAACATGAGGAATTTTACGAAACACACCAATGTACCTTGCCTCAACGATTTGGCACCTTGAAACTCCCTGATCTTTTGGGGGTGGGAAGTCGGGCGAGAGAAGGGAGAATTCCATTTCATTAAATGCTATTAGCGTTATTACACGCTCATTCCTCTTAGAGTGACCTTGTAACCGGTTCTGACTTCACACACACATCAAAAATGAGCTGAGTCAGAGTTTTTTTTTTTTTTTTTTTGTAACTATATTACATAGAGGAGCAAACGCACAGTCTGTAATTTAGTGCATTGTTCTATGTATTTGATGCTGTTTTGGATAAAACTGAATTGATAAACAAGGACATACCTTGGGCTGTTTGCTAGTGCATTGCCAAAAGTTTTCAAAACAAGAATTGAAAACTGTGTTCTCATTACCTGATATCAGCTATACCTTTAAGTGATAAAGCTGCACTCGTTTGTTATTTACAGACCGCACTTGTCCACTGTTGTCACCTCCGTTTTTTGGCTCATTTAAGGGATCATGTTCTAACAAAGAAGGTTCCAACTGCACCATCATCTGTGACGTCAACTACCGGTTAGTTGGTTCTCCAGAATTAAAATGTGAAACAGTCGATGGCACTACAAAATGGATTCCAGTTGCATTTCCTCGATGTGAAGGTAATACTGATTGCATGTTGCTCCCTGCATTCTTAGGAAAAGTTTAACATCTCTTTTCAGTCAGGATTTCATGTTAAAAATTAACATGGTTTTTTTTTCTAAAAAATATTCAAATGTAATTACTTTTAAGTCATGTTCTTATATTCTCCCTACGGTAAAAATGAATTGGAAATTCTGTCTTCCTTCTTAAGGTACTTCAACGTTTCAACATTATACGTTGAAGGTAAGATATAAATGACGTTTTCCACTTCACTCGTTTCCTTCTCAATTTTTTTCACGTCTGGTGAGATTCCTCTACGGAGCCTCTATTCAGTCCCAGATCAAATCCTACATTGTGTTTTGCTTCATCAAACAAATGCAGTGTAATTGCCTTAGCATCATTATTTATTTTAATGATTCAACCATATCCCAGAACAGACGTTGTATTTTGCCTTTTCGAGAAGGACGACATAAAATCTGTCAAAATATTTCGTTTTACTAGGCGCCTTGCAGTTCCGGGTGAAGTAGCACGGTGAAATGACAACGCAAAAACCTTGATTTTAATACCAACGAGGCATGAAATAAGAAACCGACAAATACTTCAGTTTCTTTACTCAAACGGAAAAACTGAATTTTTGTAAACATTTTAGCGTGTGCTTTTTTTTTCAAAATACATTGCAAAGTTTACCTATTATGTTACAGTTATCGTCAATTTTCACACAAACTTTTCAGCGCACTTGAGCATGGGCAGCGACTCGTTCTTAAAAAACGGGGTGATATAGTCAGTGGCACTTACTAATCGGAGAGCCACCATCATTTGGCGAGGAGCTTACAAAGAAAATTCTGGCCAAAAATACCCCGAGATCACCGGAAATGGTCCTATCTAGGCTTTGCAACATGATACTATAACAACTGTCAAAAGTATTTCCTTTTTCTCTTCTAATAAGAAGTTTTGTTAGTAACTAACTTAACTTTTCAGATGATTTCCCAATCTGCCGGGTTGATTTTCATGGGAGATATAGTGTACAGTATCACCCTCCAAATCCATAGGGGATATATCCCCATCGCTCCAAGGATCTACCCCATGCACCTGGGGAGTAAATGTTAGACCTACCCAACTTGTTTACGTCATTCATCTCATTTTATGCAAACGAATTTGAGAGCTCAGCTACGGAAAAACTTTTGAAATCTTGTAAGGCTTTTTATTGGGTGGTGCATCACTTTGAGTTGGAAAGCTACTAAATTGGAGTTAATTTATGATTAGATGTCACCTGGGATTCACCTTATATGGTTAAATTTCTACTTCATTCATTTTCAAATATCCTTCCACATGTACTGCCGGCAAAATATCAGGTTTTGCTGGAGAATGTGACATATTGATTGTAATATGAAAGTTTAAACTTTGAAAAGCTCAACTATGACAACATGAGTAAAGTTGAAGAATGTCTGTATTGTTAAAGTCATTGAAGTATAGGCTACAATCTTCGACAAAACAAATGAAACAAAATTCCTGAAATAGTGACAAGTTGCACTCAATCAATATTAACGTAGGACACCCCTCCCTTCTCCCCTTTCAATCTTCAATCCCTTTCTCATCGTAGCAAATTCTGAGCCAACATTGAAAGAGGAGTTGGGGGTGTGATTTGTTTCATTAACTTCTGTCAGGAAGCGTAGATTTATACCATAAATGAACTCATATAATTCCGTCTCCTGGTTTTAATCTTTTCAAAGCGATCACCTGTAATCCTTTACCGTCCTTTGATAACCATGGAAGTATCACACCTTTCTACTGTCAGAGTTCCTCAATACCAAGAGCAGGTGAAGTGTGTAACATTAGATGTACAGATAGGTACTCCCTGGAGGCAAATCCAAGCAACGTCTCATCATCAATACAATGTGGGCAAGATGGATCTTGGGACTTTGATGTTGAGGAAACGTTTACTTGCTCAGGTGATATGAAGACGATAATTTAATGCTGTCTAAGAATCTAGAATAAACAGTGCTTTCTCAAATTTTCACTTAAAGAGTGAGTTTAATTAATTCACGTATAAAGGGACAATCTGCACATTTACAACACTTCATAAATTATGCATTTCATACTTGCCCACGTGGAAACAATTCTAACGATTCCATAATTGTTCTAAAGTGTTCAAATCAGCTGGTCCATCAAAGGTGTGGTTTAACTCATGTCAGTAATTATTCTTACTCATTCTACATTTTAACAAACGTCCAGATTAGTGTATCAAATTGAATCAACTTCAAGGTTGGACAAACTATAAGCAGATATTTCTTTTAACTTGATGACTTGATGATTCCACAGTTTTTAGATCCTTAATAAGTGCAAGAGATAACCCCCAACCCCGGGAAATTTTAAATTTTATTTTATATCTTTATTGTGATTTTATCTTTGGGCAATGTATTTTCAAGAGGCTAGTAACATTGATAATTTTAACTTTTAATTTACTCTCCCTAAAACAGATAAAGTTCCGCCTGAAATCCAATATTGCCCGGCTCCAGTCCGTGTGAGACGAACTAACATTTTTCGGCCAGTGAGTGTGTATGTTGATCTTCCACAAGCTGTGGATAATTCGAATGAAGAAATGCAGGTAAAAACTCACATTTCTTTCTCTTGTTAAAATACAACATGTTTATTTAAATAATTTTGTGTTTTGCTCTTATTTTGACTGTGTATTGTATCAGTCGGCAGAACTACCTGACAAAAATATAATCGTAAAAATGTTGTCTTCCCTTTTTTACCTGTCCCTGAGTGACTCATTACGTGAAAAAAGAAAATTTGTAAGTTGTCGTGATAAAAACATGTCATCAACTTCATTATCTCTTCAGCCCATACTCAGCCCTTCTGGGACCCCCCCCCCTATAGAGTAAGCCAAGACACGACAATCAACTGTTTGTTTCGAGATTCGGTAGGAAACAAGAATGATCAGTGCCAGATAAACGTGGCTGTGATTGGTGAGTTCAAGGTTAACTACTATCATGTTTGCAATATAACTCGGCAAATAATCGGTTCCTTATGAACCTATCTATAGTATGAAAATCTTGTCAGGGCACAGTTTGTTTTTGGCAGTTTCAAATTTTGTGTCTTTCAGCCTCGTTTTTTTGTATTCACCTTTTTATTCTACAAATTTATCAATAGCGTTGGGGACTGTAGAGTTAGTTAGATGAGGTTTAACGGCCCAGTTTACAACCAATTGGTTCAAGTTGGGTACTGTGGAATACTTGGAGATAAAAATGTGAGGGCTGATATTACCTTCAGTCTTCTACTCTCCAAGTTGAACAACCACATACCATGAATATCAGATATACAGACCTAAGATAGCATTTGGTGTGGATAAATTTATATCAAAACACGTGTATTATGCAATAACATCTATGGACCTTCAACGACTGAAAAATTCTCAAAGGGGTAAGTCTCTCTCTTTACACTCGGCTATAGGACAGTCTTCCAGTCACGGACATCCTCCTACGCTCCTATCCTACGCTCCCTCAATCATTGCTGGCTACTTTTTATGCTTTCTAGTATTTTCTCGAATTCCCATCATACGCTGTTTTTCTGGAGAAAAATATTATTCCTTTAAAAATTAGTACGGTATCTTTTCAACGGTATTAGTGTAATTCAGATACATTTTTCGCCATCTAAAACAGAAACATTCTCTTCTCTTTTTAAATTATTGATATTAGGCCCTGGTATATCCTGATAACAAGCTTTATTACTTTTATCGCAACCAACCACCCGTACCATGTAGCAGCTGCTATTCAATAAGGACTGTATCTGGAACATACAAGTACTACTCCATTGGAAAAACGTATCGCTGCCAGTATGACTGTGTGAGATAACAAATTTCCTGTTGACGACTTTCCGTCCTTTTCGATCAAGAGAAGTGATATCGTAATACAAATGATATAGATAATGAGACTTTTCAATATTTTACGTTAGTGAGTAGCCAATTTTGTTCACTTTCCCTTATTTGCCCATACTGTTTTATTCACAAGGATGCGACAGTCAGTACAATGAGTGATCATGTTTGTTTGTTTCTTCTGTACTCTTTTCTTGATAAAAAACAAAGATGTTGTCCAGCCAGTCATAACACGACCGTGTCCTGATGACATTGAAGTAACAGCAAGTGCTTCACAAATGAGAGTTTCTTGGGTAGAACCACGCTTTTCGGATCCCGGAGGAAAACATGTGTTTGTCACCAGCAACTTTGCACCTGGCTCGATGTTTAGAGTTGGGAGTTATACGGTGGAATATGTTGGCACAAACGAAAGAACCGGGCAATCAACAGGATGTCAATTTCAAATCGAAGTGACTTGTAAGGGGCGAATTTGAGTTTTTTTTTATTGATTCTAACTATTTCTTCATATTAAAACGTTTCATATTTGTCCTGCCTCGTCTGAGAACACTGTATGTTCAGGGCAGCTTACTTTTATATCCAAGCACTTAGAGGGGATTTTTTCTCTACTTATCGCAAAGGGAGCACAGTGCCAAAACTTATTGAACTGCTACACAGTAGAAAATTTATATATCGGTTTTCGTACACGAAAATATGAAATGATTTTATTTAATCTATTGAGATATATTTTCTAAACTACACAGTCTCTTTTAAACATTTAAATTTCCAGTACACACTTGATGTTGGCTTTTGTACCTCACATAAAAGTGTTTTGAGTGAACCAGTCTCACGTCACATGCTTATCGCGGTCACCTGTACCTGTATACGCCTTACGCATTTAACTTCACCGTGACAATATAAAAAGAACCCCATCAATCTAGGCTAGCGTGCATCATTGCAACTTTCACCAACTAATGCACACAGCTGATTTGTGTAACAGTCTTATGCGCTCGTGCCTACTTCCCATGTAAGTCTACGTTGTGCGATAAAGTGTGCTACATTGTTCACCCTCGAAAACGACGTCACCTGATGTCACCACATAGGGCCTACTTGGCATGCGAGGTCACATATCTCTTTAACAGATAGAACGGGACATAAAACACCAACGTGTCAACTGTTTAAAATCTAGAACTAGGCTAACCTTCACCCAAAAAGCCATTGAAAATCCGCTATGTAATTAGATGTTAATATTAGATGCAAACATCATGTTTGAGAACAAGTGGTTTGCTGGTTCTTCCATCGATTGGGCTATGATTTCTGCTACCCTCCTGTTACTTTCAACGTGACTTTGCTTGTAAAAAATAGTTTGGTAGCTTTATTCATAGTTATTCTCTTATTTAAACGGGAATTTTCTATTTTTATTCTTTATAAGATGTTCAAGATCGCCGTTCCGTTTTTAATTGAAATGGATCTTATCCGTTTTTCCATGTTACTCAACAGTAGAAAGTTGCCCAACCCTTGCAGCACCTCCTCGTGGTGTACTTGCTTGTCATGAAACGAGCGAAGGTCAAGTCTGTGTCCTGTCCTGTAAGCCAGGATATCGAAGTCTTCCTCAGCAACCTACCACATTCTTCTGTGATGCTCGAGGCAATTGGCAACCTTCCAGAGTAGTAGACTGTGGGGTGAGTGGATTACGTTGCTCAAGGAACTCTTTCACGAATTGTTAATAAATTGTCCCCCTTCCCACACGCACACTTTTAAATTGCACATGATGTGAAACATTTATAAACAAGATCCAACCTTCAGCTCTATTTCCCAGCAAAATACCACACCTCAGGGAAGACAGCTCGGTGTAACAAAACACTTTACTGACCGTTAACCAACAAGAAAAACCCCCAGATTATTTCCAAAATCTGTTAGTCAATATGAAGTCGTCAACAATTGAATGTTCACTATAAATACACGTACACTATGTGGCTTCTCCATTATTAGATTCTTACACCGCTCCTTTGGCATTTGGTAATTGAGATTAACATATTGAACTAAATAGACCTTTGAAAATAAACATAAACTGATCTTCACTATCTTTGCCTCCCTGCAGTAAAACATAGACCAACTTCATCAAGAATGCCTGTAAGGGCTTCATATTCTACTACCAACTGCAGACAGGCTGGTCAAACCAAACAAATTGCAACGGCTTTCTTAGATCAACTGCTGAAAACTAGATTTCCGGAAATTTGCTCAGAGTCAAATGGATGTGCTGTGGAAAACATCAGAGTGACGTGTGGTCCTATAAATACAAGATCTCGAGGCAGAGGCAAGCGTTCAGCCAACCTAGACAATTCTGATAACCTTGGTTGGTCATTTGATTTTGATGTTGTCGTTGATGTGGACAGCAGAGAAAATGTCTCTGATAGTCAATCGGTTCGTATTGCTAACACCACACTTCAGTCACTGGGAAGTACAGTAGGAGACATTCTACCAACATCAATTGAGCTTCCAGAGACGGATGCGGGGAACACATCACTTGCCCAAAACTCAGTGGAAATCGAGAATATTGCAGTAACATGTGATGTTGGACTAACTTTTGATGACTTGCAGACAGAATGCGGTAAGTTCAATAAGAAAATTAATCTCCTCCTTCCCCTTTTTCATTTTTTCTCACCAACTTCAGCTGTCATCTTCTTAAATACGAGAAAGTTTGAATACAAACTACGTCATATCCTTGTGTGATCTCAGCCAACTCAGTTTAATCTCTTCCGCTTCATCATTCTCTGCCCCTCTAGCATTCCATTGTGTACACCAATGGTCTTGTATGTGGCGTACTGAGCATGCAATGCAGTGGTTTCAATAATACTTTCGTCTGTTTATATCCAGTGGCCTGTGTGGCCGGAACTTTCTTCCGTGAGGATGAAGAAGATTGTCACCCATGTCCTGTTGGTAGCTACCAGGATGAAGAGAGGCAGACCGTGTGTGAAATGTGTCCCGATGGAACATCCACTGATGGAGAGGGTGCCAGTAGACTTGATGAGTGTTATGGTAAGGATGAACACGGCAAAATAGAATTCTAAAGTACAATGCGTTCCCTTTAACATTTTTGACCACGCAGTAGCTCTTCCTTGGTGGAGGTATAGCGTTTGGCCCTGTGGAGTTTTCCTAGTAGCACGCATTTGGTTCATTGAATCTTTAAAACAAAACCTGTCGCGTTGAGGTAATTTTTCACCAAAATAAAATAACCTTCACCAAGTCTCCACGTTCCAGTCAGATGACATTATTCTAACTCTCTATATTCCTTGAACAGAACAGACTTACATTTATAACCCCCATCGTCACTATTTTAACAATGACGAATTATCCAGAGGGCCGTTCTTTGCGTAATAGAGCTGTTGATGTACTTATTCTACTCTATTTGGTACATAAGACCTTTTTGTTGCATATGATATTGCTGCATGAGACCTGTAATTACTTCATATGACATAACCAGAACTACGATCATTTCCCTACAGATCTGTGTCCACCCGGTACTTACTCCCAAGATGGGCTCTTTAGTTGCAAAAGATGTGAGATTGGATTCTACCAACCAGCTAAAGGGCAAACAGCTTGCATTAGTTGTCCAGATGGTCAGAAAACCAAAACCGTGGGGGCAACGAATGTCTCAGAGTGTTCTGGTATGAATGCATGCAACTAAATCCTTTTTAAGACGTTGTGCAGCCTGAATTTGATTTCATATTCTGGTTGAAAAATTTCTGTATCATAAAAGTTTTTCGTGTGTTTATTTTTGAAATAATAAAACTAATATTTTGGGGACGGTCTTTTCAAACAAGGTTGCTGACAAAAGAGGTATTGCTATCAGTAAATCCTCCCACAAAAGTTATGTTATCGTGAAATGTTTTAGTATGTTCGGATTATTGATTTACACCCTAATGCCTTACTGATAGTTAGGTTACCATTGTGGTATTTGTGATAAATTTATAGGCTGAAGATAGGTATTTTTGAAACTATCGTATAAGTTTGGTCTAATTACTATATTATCCGCTGTCCTAAAAAAATTGAAACAGAATAAATGTTGACAGTTTGAGGTTGTAGAAAGAAACATTGCCTTAAAATATTTGTGCGGCCGTTAGGAGGAAAGACGGGTGAAGTGCTACTTTGCTTTCGCTTAATTATGGAATGAAGGAGATAGATGGGGAAGTGTAATTCCTTTGTCAGTTTTCACTTAATAGGAAACTGCTATCTAAGGAATATCTAAATAAAGATACAGAAACCATAAGTATCACATGAGTGTGACTTAGTGTAAACAACAACATGTATATTTAGCGAGAGAAAAGCAGCCGCCGGTTGCAGTGAACCTTGAGGCCTTTGAAATTTAATTTGACTTAAATAGTTAGAGGCTTATTGTCAGTTATAAATTTCAGTTAACACTTTGACTTACAAACAACTCTGCCTTAATTGAAACAAAAATGAGTGGAGTCTTTTTGTAGCTAAAAAACTTTTTACCAACCTGACCAATATGCCATGTAGTGAAGTAGGTAAAATTATCCAGCTTAAATATTTTCTATCTTTGTGTAAGTCATGGGTATTACCACGGTGGAAATGAAATTTTACAGTTTGTGAACCGGAACAGTGATAATTGGTAATTATTACTTAATGCAGAACCCTGTCCACCTGGCTCATCATCTTCCACTGGACTTAGTCCTTGCACCCCGTGTCCTCAGAGGTATTACCAACCAACAGCCGGACAACGGTTCTGCTTGATATGTGAAGGACGAAAGACAACAGAGGGAACCGGAAGCACCAACCAATCTCAGTGCATTGGTATAAATATTATTGAAGCCTTACTTTCATGACAATACTTTGTTTCGTTTCGTTTCTTTTATTGATTTTTCGCTTTACATATAAACATAAAAATAAAGAATATAATCTCTATAATCAAAAGAGAAAACAAAACAGTAAACACGCGAACAAACTGCTACGTCAGTGGCAAAAAAAAAAGGTGATCAAAAACACACAGAAAAGGTCAAAGGAAGAGGAAGAACTACCCCAGAGAAAACCCATCCCTATCCACCCCACCCTACCTCACCACACCCCACCCCTCCCCACCCTAGCAACGGTGACAGAGAAGATGAAGCTCAAGACAATTTAGACGTGATGATCAGAAGTCTACGGAATGAATTCAGTGCAATACCAGTAAGGTTAACTCTAGTAGTCTTTAATATAATTACGTGAAATGTTTCTCCTGAAGGATTTGGTGCTTTGTTTAGCTATGACAGAAGGACGGGGGTGGGGGAATTCCAGAGCCGAATGGCGCGATTACGAAGAGAGTTGTGTGGTAAAGAACTTTGTATAGAGTCTAGATGTAGGGGTGCAGATTGTCGAGTGTCGTGATCATGAACTGAAAAGTTGTATGAGAAATAGGTTGAAAATTTACTGGGCAGCAGGTCGTGTAACGACATTTATGTTTAAACATAAAGCCTTTCCACCAGCAGTAGATCTCTATGTTCTCCAGAGATTATCATAGTTGACTTTTAAATGTCACTGTTACAAGACTCTATGTTTCCCATAAACTTAGTTATCAAAATTCAGTCAATTTCGCAAAAAATGGAATTTGAAACAAAAAACAAGACAATTTACAAAACTAAGAATGTGGATAAAAACTAGCAACGCCTGACAATGTCAAACTTTTAAACATTTAAAAGAAGGGTATAAGCTCAAATCAAGTTTTGATTTATTAGAGGGGTACTTGTTCTAAGCAATCTGGTGAAATTCCCATTGAAATCCGACTTGTGGTTCTCAAGATATCAGCAGATCAAGTTATCACATTTTTAACAGAAAGTGAACTTGAGGCAAGCACATATGATGTCATAGCCTCACATTAATGAGCAGTCCTCTGTTTTTCTTTAA
>WURT03148740.1:0-11032 GCA_009936505.3 Holothuria glaberrima
TGTTTTCGGTTTGTTGCACAGTGTAGACAGGGTATACAGCATGTTTTGAAAATGTTGCAGAAGAAATGCCCTGCCAACTCTTATCGTTGCATATGAAGGACTGTGTTTCCCGTCCCATAGCTGTAGGTGCTTATATTAAATTGTTTCAACTCAAGTTTTAGTGCATAAATGAACCTCTTTTGATTTAGTCCGTGATTATAAACCTAACAGTGAAATAGAAGTCTTTAAATGAAAGTCATTCCTGATAAAGCATAGTGTCTATTATTTTCGTAACATGAAGCATAGAATATTGTTCATGTTAAGTTTACCGTCAAATAGTTCTGATATGTTTACAAAAATCCTAACGAGATTTGATTTTGATTGTATTTTTGAACATTGGTTACTTCGCGGCCTTTGTAAAGGCGGATTGACGATATTAGAAGCAAAATGTTATCGTTTTAACATAAATGGAACATGGTTTGCTTATTTTGTTAGATCATTTGCATAGAGAGAGTACAAAGTCGGATTTTTTCTAGGCATTGAGGTGTAATTTAAACAGGATGAATAAAAACAAGCAAAATAACAGAGATTTGTTGCAGCCAATGCTCCTCTCTTTTACTCCGTAATATTTTCAAGGTAAAAAAGTATGCGACTTATTGAGAAGACATTCCAGACATTAATATTTCAAAAATGGTGAAATCTCATTAGTTTACACATTTCTGTTATTTCTTGAGGAAAAGTTACAAAATTCTTTGAAATGTAAATAAAATGAGGAAATTTCCGAAAACTGACAAAATGTAATTTTTTGAAAATCGATTTAACGGTGTTCAGTTCTATATGACTTTACTGATATTTCCACGAACTGGATTTTAATATTATTCATTGTTTCTTTTCATACAGCATTTTACGAGACGTATATTATACCGGCATGTTAAAACATATGTGACTAGAGTACCAGTTTTTAATTTTTCGAGAAACAGATTCTGTGCTCTTAAACCAGTGAGGTGTTACAGCGGGATGAAATAAATAGTGCTCTCTTAAATGCAACGCTGGAGTGACTTTAAAAACTGTTCCCTTTTGATTTTTCTGATGAAAAGATGGACAATAATAAGGACGTTTTCCAATACAACGTTTTCCAAAAAGCAATTACAAAGGATTGTGGGATAGAATTTTGGTGTGTGTCGTTTTTGCCACACTAAAATGCCGTTGACAAAACGACGCACATCAAAACTCTACCTCACAATTCTTTTATTGCTATTTGGGAAAGGGTATGTTGGTAAATATTTTAATTGAAGCAAGAAACAAGTTGTATAAAGTGGGTATCGTCTTTACTTGTTTTAGAGTTTGTATGATGCGTCGGTTGCTCTATTTTACAGTTATGCTTTCTTTTTTATAACACTCGCAGGAAGTATTTTTCAGCTCAAATACGGTAGACCATATTTTTGTGAATATTTTGTAGTTAGGGGTGAAAGAAATTCTCAGTGTAGCCGGTGCAAGTACAGGTGTTTTGAAAGTTGAGGTGCGAGCTAATTTGGACAGAATACATTTTGATGTAATTGCATGTCGGCTGCATTATTTTTGTGTTTTGTAAAGGGCTGGAAAAATGGAAAAGTACGGGAGAGAGGTGTTCCTATAGGGGAGACCTTTGAATGTAGGTAAATCACTAAAAACAAAAGCATTCACCATTCAATACCTCATTCAAGCTGATTTGCTGGTTTTTCATGTGATATGATGGTATGCGTCAAACAGATTTTTAGTTCATTGATAGGTAACCCATTCCTAAGCTTTAAAGCAAAAACCAATTTACGAAATAAACCATGACTGAAAACCTATGGTCGAAACCCAATTACCATCTCCAAATCCTTTTTAAAGAGTGACAACGTAAAGACTTTTACCAAATGGTATGTAAAGTAATGTTAAAATTACTGATCTTATCAGCTAACATTTACTCCCTCCCAACAACAACACAGACAAAGTCAACTAAGTCTTGCGTTCACTTGTACAACCAGTTTACTGCCCGTGCTCAAGCTGCAAGAGCAGTAAGAAATTGACTCAAGTATAAGGAAAGGGTGTACCGGCCGCAATCCACCCTTCCTTTTACAGCTTCCTTCTTTTTGAGATAATCTTGATTTTCAGATGTCAGACAACTTATTGTAACAAGAGTAATCATATTTTTCCCAACACCTGTGACTTTTCTTATATTGAATGCAGCCTATTTTTCCAAATTTGCAGAGTGCGATCACACTGCACATCAACCCACGTTCCCATCCCTGAAAATTACGTCCTGTTTCATATTGATCGCCAAATGCCAAAAAAATTAACAGTGCGTAACGTCAATGTTTTCTGGGGAAAGACCTTATTTCCTAAAACAATTCAGTTGTCGGCGTTTGCAGGCTTGATATTTAAAACAAACTATATTCCTCCAGTTCCCGTTTCATACTCTAGAAGGTGGGCACGGAATACACAGACGTAAAATTAAGACTCAGTCTTAAGTCCACAATAAAGTAATAGTCTCCGTCTGCCCGAAAAAGCTTCACCATATAATTATAAGCAATTGTTTTTCGTCTTTCCCTGACGTCGGAAGTGTGATCTAGATCAAACTCCCTGGATCAATTAGCCTTAGAGATCTGTACGCCCGGCTGTACTCCTGTGCGTAGTTTCTAAATTCTTCCCTTTTTGTGAAGAAACACAGGAGTGTCCACTCCATGATACTCAAGACACCTTTTCCCGCCACACCCACCGAGCTCTAAAAATGCCCCCTCTTATGTTCCTTTGTCTCCTAATCCAGCTGTCCCTGCTTGGTGTCATCCTCCTAGTCTTTCCTATTTTTGTCCTACATACAGCTTCTTCCCCTTGCCAACAAATAATTTAAACGTCAATTGCGCTAGATGTTAAAGAGCGAAAACCAAACTTTACCCAAGAAGGAGTTTTGCTCCTCAAAAGAACTACATCCTCAAAAGACTAACAATTACAAAGTTTCTTGACTCTGCTATGCCATTGCAATAACAAGAAAAATACAAAATGCGTAACTCTCCTCTTCGTAACAAAGCTTGTTCAGAACTATAAGATATGCAATAAATGTAAATGTGACGGTTAAAGAAGCCATGCATAAAAAATATTTTAAATTTTTCATAACGTAAGTGTAAGTTTTGTGTGTAATAAATTTCGTTTTATTGCGTTGTGAGATGTAAAGGTAAACTATGATTTATAATGACATTAATTTTTGATAAGGAAAGTCAATGGTTTCGCTAAAACTGTAAAATGGAGGAGCTTCGTCTGAAATGAAGTGAATTAAGTGGTCTTAAAACCAAGTGAAATGTAAGATAACTAAACCATTTGGACTGCAAGCAGCTTCCTGACTAGCCAGAACAACCAGATTTGAGGAAAACATGGTGTGACGACTAAGAACATTGTGTGAAAGGGTTGAGAAATTGTGCGCTGTGGTCGATACCTCGTTCTTCGATTCTGTTGCCTCGCCATCAGATAAGATTGTCTGGTTCGTCAATATCAATTGCTAGCATATAGGTCATTAAATAGAATTGTTCAGTGTTAGATCTGTTAAGTCAAATATTGTTTTACCTTTCATTCATTATTGCTTTTAAATAGAGATCTGTGGGTTTCGAGCCTCACAGCCTGTTTTGATGCGGTTTCAAGAAGGACTGTAACTTTTAATATTTGCTCTTACCTTTAAAGACCGCTCTTTTCTGTACATTTTCTATTTACAGACGATTTACAAAAGATTGCTTTCAGTCAATTTTCAGAAATGAAATTTACCCATTGACTTACACAGCCTTGGCAGGAATCATAAAAGGGAATTATATTTGAGAATTATGAATACGTCTTACAAATATCTCCTGTTTGGCAAACAAAAATGATATAAAGCATGAAGCCTCCCCTGTGGTCAATATGAACAACTCAGCACAGCTCAATAAAACATTTGTGTAGGATCTAGTCATAAATTACCTTCATCTGACGCTTGAATTAGTGTTTTATGACAGAATTTTCAATAGCTTAAAACTCGAGGCTTATTTGTTCGGCACGTGAAACTCATCTATTGCAATCACGTGTATCGCCAGCATTATTACTACTCACACACTAATTTTCCATCCAAAAAGGCATAAGCAGAGCTTGGTAAAGGGGGCCAATCCTCAGATTGGTGGCCTAGACCTTGTTGTGGGAGACGTTACATGCTGCAATTAGCCGACGGCATCAAAGGGTTCGGGTTTTAACACTTCACAAAGGACAGGGGACTATGAGTGGTCAGAACCAAAAACTTGGAAAACAACATTTGACGGATTAAAATGAAGCTATGAAGCTTTAAAGTACCCTTAGTAGGTTTTGTATTGTTCCAGTCAATCTAACTCATGGGAATTAACACTGAAACTAATTCATCGTCACCAAAGAAGTAAAATAGAAACGATCTCAAAACATAGACCGATGACATGTAATCAAATTGATTTCACAATGACCTCGTAGCCACACAAGGAACTTAAGAGGGGGTTGAGAAGATGGTCCTTGGGAGAAACATTTTCAAGGGAAGTGTAAAAATGCTTGAAGTTAATAATAACTTAATATGGTAGTGAAAAATATTTGTAGGGAAAGCCCTTGCTTTGTTTCAAAATGAAAAAAATACAGTGTAAGGACATGTGGAAGGCACTCACTTTCCATCAGAGTAACAGATATACTGTAAATATGATCTATTTCTGTAATATTTATTGATGTTATATTTACTATACACTGAATGAGTGAACGCTTAAAGCTCATATTACTTAGCAGAACGTTAAAACGTAATGCCAACTAAACCTCATGGAAATTTAGGACATGTAGCTTTTCAGGGGTTTCCTTGAAATAGCAGTTGTTTGTTAGTGGTAAAGTGTGAGAGTTAAATTTCCCCCACTACCACACAAGTATACCTATCCCTTTGAGCCTAGTGTGGATAAAAGGTTATTCACTTATTTCGAAAGCCTCTTTTGATAATCCTTATTTTACCTCATCTCTAAGACAAACATCCACCACGTGTGATGTAAAAAAGGAGATTGTAGTGTCAACTTTCAGAAGTTTCACATCTAAAAGAAAGGGGATTTCCTGTAAAAAATGGATATGATACTTTCATCATTCATCATTTCATCAAGTTTGTTATTAAAATGTTCTTTGGGTATGAATTTAAAGTTATAGTTTTGTTTCAATTAATTTTTGGAAAAAACACAGATCTGAGGTCAGAATAAACAAAACAAGTACTGGTTGGTGAACAATGTCTTCGTCTCCTTTTGTTTTCCAATAAACCTTATGCATATGACGTCACAAAACAAAGTGAAGGTAAGTGCGTATCTTTGCAATATACGTCAACACTTGCAGACAACTGATTTGTGTAGGGAGTTGCAATAACTCCTTGAATTGTGTACCGGTCGGATACACGCGTAAGTCCAATACGCGCCTGAGAAGTCTACGTCGTGCGTGCAATGTGCTTCATTGTTTGCCCCCCCCCCCAATTATCTACGCCTGCATGACGTTAAATGCATACAGACTATTGCGGGTTGTATAACAAGTGAATAACCAGAAAAATACATGTTTCTTTCAATTCACTCTATGTGATCATGCGCTAAACTAAATGACGATTCTTCATTTTGGCATGGTAGTTATCCTCTCTTATTTAGATACCTCTCTCTAATTTATTTACAACTACTGAAAATGTTCTTTTTTCGTTTACCAAAAGAAATCTTAACTTGTGACATTAGGTGCATAGTCGTGATTTTATTCGATGAACTTGACGTCTTCAGGAAAAATCTCCTATTCCATTTTAGTCAGGTTCACCGTTCGGCGAGAGAACGTGTTAACATATTGGTCTTTTCACTTATACCTGCACATCAATAAGCATTATGCACTGAATTTCACTCGCATTACTAACTGACATGTATATGTTTACTGATTGGTTTTCCAGGGAAAAGTTGAAGGCATTGTTGACTGTAAAATGCTATCAACAGCTTTAACCGAATGCAGGGTATTATTAGTCTACTAGGTATGGATATATATATATATATATATATGGAATATGATAAATACAGTAAGGAGTGACGTTGGAAGCTATCTGCCGACGATTCTTTAGGTGACTGCTCTTGACTTTCCAAGAATGACAGTCAAGAAAACGTGTATTAGCTTCACAAGTAATTATATATTTCAGGTTACCTTCTATTTTTGATACAAAACATTCACTGGCGCAGGAGACGCTAGAGTGCATGGAGATGACCATTTTGATACTCTGTAAAATGGACCGTTTAAAAGTACAATTTATGTTTCTGTTTTTCTTGGCCCTTTCTCAGCATATTGAATGCACCGGTAAGTTTATAAGTTTACCCTTTGTTAAGTTTACATGTAATATTTTTAAAATGGCTTATTAAATAAGGATTACATATATTTCATTTTTCTTGTTCAATATTAAATTAAGCCTTCATACAACTTTATTAAAACTATCTAACCCTGACGATAACCCGAGTGGTTTGTGAGAGATTTCTAGACTAAATGTCAGCTCTGCTCCACTAAGTTCTCGTAAGGCACACAAGGTAAAGAAGACAACAGAAAAATCAATAACAATATTGCTGGTATAAGTAAATGTTTTCGTTTGATCCATCTAAGGAGATTAATAGTTTTAATCCATCCAAGGAGATTTATAGTTTAATAGAAATTTTAAAAGCAAAACTGGAAAAGTATGACTTCTTTCAATTAAATGTTAGAACTATTTGTTCAATACTCCCATAATTAGAAGAGAAAGATTTCGAAACGAAATATGTTGTAAGTAAGGTAAAACAACCAAATTTTTAACAGTACCAAGGGAGAAACAAATAACTAAAATTAATCACTTATTGAAACATTGCGATGATACTTTATATCTTTGCCAACTTCTGTACTGTAGTTAGTGTTTTCCTCTACTTTTCGTAGGTTTTTATTGGCTACAGCCTTGGGCTAAAAACTTTCGTTATGCCATGTGCTTCGACTTCCACGCAAATTTCATGAAGCCTTTGGCGATGATATCAGACATCTTGTTGTGAATTCCTGTTAACTTTTCCTATCATAGCGATATTAGGGAGATGAGAAGGGCAGGCTCATCTTTCATTTATTTCGAAACCGTGTAAGGGCAGGTATCTCACGGATTTATGGCAAACAGCTCTTCTTAAGGCAGACTCTTAATAATTTCTTAGTGCACTGCTTTTCTTTTGAAAGTAGTTGTTAATTCAATAATAGTAGTAGTTGTGAGAAGAAAGACTTCAATGAGCGTAGATTAATTGCTTAAAACACTAGGGTTACACTGTATATGTGTTTTGCTATTGTGAGGAAATACGTAATTATTCCTTTTCGCTAACAATTTGAGAGTCGGAGAAGCATCTGGCTGCCTGGCATGGGGTTCAATTATTCACGGTAGACTCCATGTTTGCACTAAAATTACCCATGGCTGTGGAGTGCTTTTCCAATGAAGTGTTTGAAGTGAAATATTGTGCGTTGTTTTACAGAGAGTTTTCATATTTTTAAACCATTATTAATAGATACAGAATGATAGAAAATTCATATTCATAAGGCAGTCTTGTACTAGCTTTTTTTTCAAAAAATAAGGCTCTCACATGAAGTAATTTGGTTATTTGTTGCACAAAAGTAATTTGTTCCCCCAAACTTTCAAAAATACAAATGATGCAACATGTGTTACTCTTGTAATGCATATTACTTTGGGGAAATAAAGCTTTTACTAGAATTTATTGTTGACACTGAATGGGTATTTAAACACTAAATGGTTAAATAATGATTTAAGCTATTTTCTTTATATGTCTTGTATGTTGGTGCATTTTAAACACAATATTTCCCTTTAAGATGTAAACAGGCCTGTAGCCAGACAAGATTCTAAAGGGAAGGGAGATAGCTCAGGAGGGGGAAGGGTGATGATTTTTTTCGTAGAGGGTATACTAAAATGCATTTAAGGCAATGATAATTTTTTTCATCAGAGGCTCTGTCCCATGTCCCCTCCCCCCACTTCAGCTATAAGCTTGGATATAAAAAGGCACAGCAGGTTTTGAATTGGATGTAAATGTTTTATACAGGCTCTTGTCACTCAAAACCTGCTGGAGATGGGCTATTTCACGGAAGTGTACCAAGATATGGCGACTTGATTCTTCGAGCTTCCCTCTCATTTACAGTAAGCACATGTGTGGATATCAAGTTGCATTATCTATCATCATAAAATCTCAAACTACTGTGTTCAAAGAAAATTACATTTGAAAACACATGACACATGACATTTAAGTACTAAGGCTGTTAGGTTCACAATAGGAGACAGAATTCATGACCCCACATGGTGTACTGACTGTGTGATGATAGTGCCTGCTATTGTAGCCCTACACATTATACTTAAATTTTATTGATACAGTATCCACACCATGTTTTCAGTGAAACAGCCATGGCATTTTGAAGTAGACAAACAGTACCAATTTCAGTCTTAGACAACTTAACCTGTGCACTGCCCCCTATCATACAACAAGAGTAATCATAGCATACAAATTCCAAAACACTCAAGTACTGTATATACACAAATCTTATCAAATGTTATGCTTTTGCACCAAGCATTCTTCTGAGTAGGTGCTTTTCCCCAAAGTACCACTAACCTGAAACAACTTTTCACAATATTTGCCTCCAATATGTGTATTGTAATACAAACACAGTGCTGCTTTACAAATTCCTTTTCTGTGTTTCCTGACAATGATTCCACCTTTAACCTTTAGGGTTAAAGGTCCTGAAGTTATGTTGAGTCTGATATTCATGTCAGTACACCAAGACTTACCAATCTACAGAGCAGTCTACCACACATAAAGAAATGTATGTTGTAAGTATAGTAATGTATAGTATCCTACCACAAAGTGTCATTTACTTTTGGTGCACTACGTAATCCATCTGAAGTGGTGAACTCATTAGTTCAGGGAAAGGTAGTAAAATGTGATATTTTGAGGAAATTTTATGGCTTTAAGTTAAATTCCCAAATATAAAACCAAAATATGAGTTTGGAATGTTTCTAGTCACAGATTAAACCTGTCCATTGCCTGTGCTAGTGTGCACACTAAATTTAATTGCACAAAATTTGTTTAAGGAACTGTTTTATGAGTAGCTAAATTCTTACATTTCTACACTAGTTTATGCTACCTCTCAATGGAAGGATACTTACAGATAAAACTGTTGTTCCATATACCAAAACTGTGTCTACATGTGCATGCATTCATGTAACCACAATAATAAATTTTCTTCAATGTTTGAAAGTTGTGTTAAAAAATTCAGCAATTAGATTTCATTCCATGTTTAGAGTACCTCTTACTCTGTAAGGGCTTCAGACAATTCTATATGTAGTTTTAACACAGTGTGTACAGTGTATTTACAAGAGAAATAGCAGTGTAGATAAAAGGTGGTGGCATTAAAAGGCTGTGAGGCTTCCTCATTTAAGCCTCTCACACTGTAAACAATATGATGCATCATGATACATTAAGATATGTACAGTATTATACAAGAAGGTGAAAGTTGAATTTACTGTAACTCTTTTTCATTGTATCATTTACTGATAGCACCGCGTCATATCACCAATAGCGTAGATGGATCTACTGTAAGTAAGAATGTTGTTTGCAACTGTTTTTTTATTGTATCCCATCATGTCACATTGCAGTCGTGCCTTTGGTGAAAAGACCCTAGGGAATTGTACTTTGGATCCCCAATACAGTCAAAGTAAGCCGGTTTTTCAACCAAAGCACCCTAATCTCCTGTTTTCAATCTAAGGCAGCCTTCTAACTTGAAAGAAGTACATCTGAATCAAAATGATGAAATGGAACTTACATCATGTCACCTGCCTCACCATGTGATATTTTAATTGGCTTTTCAACAGTGTACAGCATATTCGTGCTTGCCTAGCATTGCAAAATGAAGTTACGACTTAGCGCAAAATTACATTACCATAAAATTGGAACAATCTACCGAAAGTTTGAAATGAACGAGAACCTCCTCCAGTACTGCACCTTATTAAGCTGGGACAAAGAAATATATGTGGCAGAATATGCAGAAAAATCTTCATAACTTGCCCATTTAGGTTAGTGATTGTATCCCTAGATATCAAGAGTTATACCTGGGAGGGAGGGGATTGATAGACATAATTCTTCCACAATCGGCTAGCATCACTGCAAAGGTGTCTGATGTTTCTTATCCAAGCCCTCATGACTAAAACTCTCTCAACTTTCAAAGTTTAAGCAACAAAATATATCTGCTCAAGCCACCTCTTGGGAAAAAAGTGTCACAGGGAATATCCACAATTCTTGAGTTTCATACAAGGAATTTAGAATACAGATGTATGATGTTGTTATTTACAGGAAATAATTTACCTTGCATAGATAGCATCATATTATACAACAGTATATATACCAGCTCATTAAACTGTTACTTAATATGGTAAAAAATTCAATAAAGTATAAAAAAGCTATACAAAACAGATGATTTTCAATTTATTCTCTAATTCCTTCATTCTCTTTATTCTTTGATAAACTGTGAAGGCATGGACATTCTCTTCCAAATGGCAAAATATTTAATCCCCCTCATTCTTCTATCGTCTTAAAGGGTTTATAGCTCCTGCTTTCATACCACATAGCCTACTATAGTATAACTCAATGTTACCTGAACACGTGCAAATTCAAAGTATGCCGATCGCTACTTTTGGGAACAACAAAGCATATCAAAGAAATGAGTAGCGTCAAAGTTGTCTTTTACTTACCGGACTCGGCATGGTGATGGATTCGTGTTCCTCACTTTAGTACATAAACTGGATACAGCTGCTCACCCAAAGGTCACTGAATCCCAAAGCTGCAAGACAATGACTAACACTAGTTATGGAGTTACCTCTGTTTTCACAGAACACTTAAATAAGATTTGTTTTTTACATGAAGCGTTAGATGAAGTGCATCCTCTCACTCACAGTTGGAAAGCTGACCTCGGGGTCACCACAATATATTACGCTCAGGTGACGTCACACAATTTTGAATTTCGGGCG
>WURT03148762.1:0-11031 GCA_009936505.3 Holothuria glaberrima
AAGGTATCAATGTTTTCAAACCAAATTCATCCGAATATAATCAAAACTCCTTAAGCACCTTCGAGGTGCTGAAAAAATAGCACTCAAGTCGGTGCTAATTTAGCACTTGGGGTGCAGTCCCTCATAGGGCTCTTGGAAAGTGCTGTCACAAATTGTGTCCCAACTTCATGGAGTTATCCACATATGTGTCTAAGGTGTATTTTGCATTTACGGGGAATCATGCCGACAACTCTCTTCATAACATCTGATTCCCATCTGCGCTACCAGTGTGATGGGAGGTATTTCAAACACAACAACTTACACTCCTAATAAGGTCCTGCTCATCATCACACCAACCATCAGTAAAAACAAGTTTGAACTGCCCTGAGTACCAGGAGCCACTCGAACCATGTTTTTATGAGGGTTCACTGCATTTCGTTTGTATGCTGTAAGTGTATATGAAGGAACGAAAATAGATCTAGGCCCTATGTTTTAGCAGTTTATTGTTGTCCTTGTACCGTTAGATGGAAAAATCAATGCTAAGCTTTTTCATTATGGTTGCGGCCCTTCAACAGAGGTAATCTTATGCTTAGTGGTGGTACTGATTTCAAATTAATTAGCCACTGCCTTTTTTTTCCAGTTGTGGCTCACTGGCTTGTTTTCCCTACTCCATTGCTTATGCTGAGTTTGATGTTTGGGACCATTTGTTTAGTTCTACTGCGTTTGTTGTATTTCAGTCTTTGCTGCCATGTATGATGCATACCCTAGGTTGCTATTATAATGAATTTAAACTGTTTCAAACTCTGCATTTGTGTTTGGTCCATTTTTTGAGGAAACTCTTCACCTCTAAAGCATTTTCCACCAGGCATGTTTTAAATTTGTTTTCACCACTTTTTGACGGACATGGAGCCTTTTTGAAATTTTTTAGATGAAAAAATGAAGCAAAGATCTGTTTGTGCTGATATATTATAGTTTCATGTCAATTTTTCCCTTTGTCCCTGTGGCTTCTGTCATGCAAAATTTGATTTCCCTAAATTTGGTCATGAATATGTGCAATTAAAGTTCAAAATTTTTCATGTGCTCAATTTTTTTTGTCTAAAACTGCCTTCCTACATCTTTACTGAGATAAATGTTCAGAAAGTTCACCTGAAGAACCCTACCCATCCTACACACTGACTGCAGGAGGCCAAAATGCTGAGTGCATCAGTTTAGGATCCTTTCACAACTTGCTTAAACAGAAATCCAATTGTTGAATTTTGGCTA
The DNA here is from genome assembly GCA_009936505.3 of Holothuria glaberrima. NCBI lineage: Eukaryota > Metazoa > Echinodermata > Holothuroidea > Aspidochirotida > Holothuriidae > Holothuria > Holothuria glaberrima. The sequence continues at coordinate 1,243 of WURT03148762.1, forward strand.
AGTTTGTGTTGCTTTTCACATGTAACAATAAATTCCACAGCAAAATACAGTATTGTTTGGGTGTTCAAACTAAAAAAAGCATCCAGACGAGTATTTAATGATTTTCCTAAGGAAATATCAGCAATCAAATCCTTCGGTGCTTCAATTGTGGGCCTTCCATCATACTGTAACTGGTAATGATCCAATGTCATGGTATGCCTGGAGAGCCATGATTTTTATGGCTCACCCTTAGTTTTACCTATGTAAAGAAGATGCAAGAACTTAAAAATACATGTTTCTTATACAGTATATCTGTATGTTACCCAAAGTTGGACAGACACATTTTTTGAAAACTTAAATTTTTCATAAAAATTGATCTGCACAGCTATCTAGGCCCATGTCATCTCTCATACATGTGAAAACACAGAGCGCATGGTTAAGGGAAGCAAATTGCTAAATCTTATGTAACGTGCATTATGAAAATCTGAGAGTTCCAGTACTACTCAGACCACTTGGTTAGATAGAATGCATGCTCTTTTGCTTCGCTTGAGCTGCATTTTTTCAAGTGCAACATGACATAGACAGCTGTGCAAGCTACTGTCAACTGCAATCTGCCTCTGTGAATCAAGTATTCTTGCGGGACACCAACCCATCAATTTGCCACAATAACTCCTTCTGTTTAGAATTTAAAAATTTAAAAGGTCCATTAAGGTTTGCAGTCACTGTCAGTGTGCATTTTGTGCACTATACATCAAAGATTCACATAGACGAAGGAAACTCCTCAGCAAAGCGGCATGAGGATTCACTTGAGTTGGGGGTACAACTTACTTATTGACTAGGCCTATATTATTTTGTCCTGCAAACTATAGTCAAAACAGCAGCTAAAATATTTTCTGCTTTAGTGTGTTTCCACTTTAAATTAGAGCCTGGGCCTATTTCACACTGAGTCCCACACAAAATATGATCACTTCCTGCCAAATAGGACAGATTGTAACTTTTTGCTTCAGTTGTTATGAATTTCCATTGTATGGCAGGCAATGTTATTTTTATATATCTAGTGCAGGAGTCTTCAGTTTTTGAAGTTAGCACTCAACTGGATGAAGATGAAGTATATTGAGCATATATCATTATTTCTAATCATTATCACATCTCGCCTAAGGCCTGTATAGGCTATTTTGTTAGCATACGAACCATCTCAACATCAGCTTTACTACTACCTTTAGCCTACATGGATTACACCCTGGGCAGTCAGTGTATGAGTGTAAAACCCTGACACCTCAGTGCCAGCTGTGCATGGAATACACCCTGGGCAGTCAGTGTGTGGGTGTAAAAATAGGCCAAGTTTTGTTTCGTACTGAGAAGTGTCCTACCTTGCTACTGGTTCTGAACGTTTGTACTGGTACATAGTGGACATAAAGCAGAATAAGGCTAGCCTAGGCCTAAGTACTGTTACTAAGTGTTAGTTAACGTTGCCTAACGCCATAGCCTAATTCTGTAAATATGTGCAACTTTTCTTACCTTTCCCGATGCACCATCACCTAAGATAATTATTTTCAACTGTTTCTCTGATTCTCCTGTCTCGTCGTCGGAATCAGACATGGTTCAAGGACTACTGCATGCAAAATGTGAACGATCGCCGCAGTCTCTCTTATCGAATAGCTCCCGTATTCAACAGCATAGAATGGAATCTTGTGTTTATAACGGCCTAAGATATGGAGTAAAGAGCTCGCAAATGAACTGCGGTAACAATACGTACTGTTTGTCGTGTTTTGTATTTACAAAGACTGATGTAGCCTGCATGACTAGCTCAATGATACGGATACAACTACCTTCTTGCGTGAAAATCACTCAGTATTATATGCAGCTTTGCGGAGCAACTTCCACTCAGTTTACGCGTTGCGCGGATACGCCGTCTCTACAGGTCGATGAATATGTCCTGCCTGACCCTTTTGGAAAGTTTCCAAAGCCCGCCCTCAAAAAGTGCGAAACGAGACCTGTGCATTTATTCACCTACCAAGTCAATTTCACGGGCCTCTAAATTGCGACAAACAAATGAAATGATATATTTGTGTTAAAAATCGGTGAGATATTCATAGAACGTCTCTAAGCAACCCTGACACATGATCCTGATAGAAGGATAGGTGGGAAAAAAGGAACCGAAATTAGTAATAATCATCTCATCGGAAAAAAGGGTTGGCCTACATTGACGCATGATTAAATTTAAGTACCAACAATCTTCGCCATGCTGGTTACGTGATCTTCCACTTTTCATAATCATTTTCAAAACGTACGTCGATTAGACAGAGGGTCAAAGACCCATGTACCGTTTTCCAAATTGGAGGAGGAAGGGACGTGTCAGAAGATAGATTACTTTTTGTACCACAGCCAAAATCGGATGACAAAATGTATTTCCCCTGAGACAACTTGACCTTCCATATTTTGACACCTTGGCTAATTCTGCGACTCACTGGTGGACGTATACATGGTCAAAAGAAGCGTCATTCGTGCCAAGACGGAAAAAATGTGAAAATATAAAATGTTGCATCTTCATGCCTAATGCGTGCTATGAATGCGAGTGACATTATGACTAAGATATAGATGAGCGTGAGACCTCCGACTGACGGAGGCCCCTTTTCCATTCAACATATTGACACTTTTTCAAAGCGCATTTAATAGACATAAACAAAGAGAAATTTTACTATGTAATTATGGTCTTTAATCTTTTAAAAGGTAAAAAGTGTGTATAATTTGTATGTGTGGGCTAAATATTCGGAAATATCTGAAACTGCTTGTGTATATACAAGGTCAAAAGTGATAAGAATGCCAGCTTGACCATACCCAGCTGTTTTCAAGACCTATGCCACTCCTCATGCAAGTAATAAAATAAATAAATCTGAGTCCATTGGCGGCAAAAGTTTTTGATAATGAGGCCTACTGAGTATTGGAGGGCAATTACACGGGATGACCACACCTCATGGGAGGGCGAAGCCCTCCATTTGATGGGGTTCACTCACACTGTTCGTCAGGAAGTAGGTTTAATTATGGCTAAAATACCTGCCATGCGTGTGCCCGAAGCTGGCACTGAAAGTTACTGTAGTTTTATTTGCTTTTATTTTCTCCTTGTTCAAAGTTGACACCTGAGAACCCAAGATAGAACCCCCTGTGTATCCTCAGATTGGGACAAAAATAATAACAAACGGAACCAATTTCATCTCCCTTAATTGCAGGACAGCTCGAATTATGTTACTTTAATTTCGATCTTCCTTGGCCTGAGACATGACAAATATGAACGTGACAAGTGACACAGTTTTCTCAGTTTTTTTTTATCGTGAAGTAATAATCCAAAGGGTTTCAGGTCTGACATGTACAAAACAAATGGTGTTGGTACATCAAAAATTCGCTTCACGGTTGACATTTTAATTTCTCGACGAATTTAGCCTCCCTTTCTTAGTTTTCGTCTCTACATCTCTGCCCTCGTAAATAGTTTTTGATTTTGCAATTAACTTTGAACGTGTGTGCGTAATGAGATTGACTTTCGTCTGAACAATCAGTGAAAGAAGAACACAATTTTGCTTGAGAGCAGCAAGAAGACAATTTACTAGGGAGTCAAATTTTCCGAACAGATTCAGCAGTCTTGGGTGTTATAATACATAGCCTGCAGAGCGGAAGAACCTGTTTGCTTAGCCAGGGAGTTTCAGCTCCCTGGTTTAGCTCATGTTTGCTAAAAAGGCAAAGGATGTGGGAGGGGGTCAACCGCTACACAGGCTAGTGTAAACCATACACATGTGGCTGACTTGTCTCATGCTTTATTTGCGGTAAGAAATTGTGTGAGTAGATGTGCCTGCTTAACTTTTGCACTCACCTTGTGTGGATTCAGGGATTCTCCATTGAGAGCCTCACTGGCAGGGGCGAAGCTGTGGATTTTTGCAGCGATGATGTTGACAACAGGATGTAGTTAAAACTGTATTCTAATGAAACAACTGTGGATGCACTCAAAGAATAAGTCAAATACAGGGTTTGGAAACTAAGCTGAACGCGACGGCTCACTGATACGAGCTGGCGGGCGGGAGCACCGGTGTATGGGGCGGGTGCAGGGGCACTGTGCCCTCCAAAATTTTGGTGAAACACAAAATTCGGGCAGAATCTATGGAAGTATTCGGGCACAATCCTTGTCAAAAAGTTTTTTGATTCGTTTAAAAAGATTGGAAAAATCAAGGGAAAATAAACTTCAGCCCATTCCTTGTACTCTTTTGTTGAACATATCCCCCTCCAAAAATCTGACATCTTCCTCGTGTTGATGATGATTAAACCTCTTTAACTCTAAAATGGTCAGCCCTCCACCTATTGGATCATCCTTAATTGGCAACGAAAAGATAATACTGGTGGTCTGTCTTTCATGCCACCAGATAAATTTAAGCCCTTTTGACAAATTAAAGACGCTGCAAGCAGGGGCAGAGGTTGGGATAATGAAAAAAAATTCTCAGAAAGATTTCAGATGAAAAATTAAAGTCATTACTTAAAAAATAGGAATTCCTGGAGATATGTTCAATTCAAATCTGGCATCAAATGTAGCACCATTTTGCATCTAGCCCACCCTCCGTGTGCCAAAATTTTCCAAAGGGGAGATACCCCTCCCCTTAGATCCCTCCCCCAGGACGGCGATCAGTCATCATTTCGTCTGCCCTGCCCCTAAGATGAAATCCTGGCTACGCTCTTGGGCTCAGATATTCGGGCAAAAGAAGTTGTGCCCACCCAAATCGAAAAAAGGTCCCATACGCCTATGGGAGGGGGAGGTGATTTACAGGCTGAATAATCTTAAAATCCCAGCAATTATTAGTGGTTATTGCACGGTACAATGATCATCTATAGGTGCGAAGCGATCAGAAAAAAATTACTTTCAAAAATCGTGTGTCTTTAAGATATGCAACTAGGGCGCCGGGGAAGGGGGGTACCAAAATAATTTGGAGTGTGGTGTATTGCCCAGTCGAGTTCTGTGAAAGGAAAATTCTCGCAGGTCTCCAGACTTCACGGAGTTGTGGACACGAGAATTTACCGTAACACATCGTTAAGTGGAATTCGATGCTGGAAAATGTGACATCGCAATATTACACGAGTAATGATAGCGGGATGTCTAGAAAGCGTCTACTGCCATATGCGGGGAGCAGTGGCACCGCCAGTTGATGATTTGAGGAGTACCACAGAAGATACTGTCGCAATCTTCAAAGTTAACCCATGTAGTCAGTGTAAATTGTGCAACGAGATGGCTTGCTTTCCGGGCGGATCCAGTTCTTTTATCATCTCGTGCAGGTACCGCCAGGGGAAGGGGTGTTCCCCTCCCCTCTGGCGAAGGGGTGTTCCCCTCCCCTTTCAGAAATGTTGATTCATTTAAGGTAACCTAGATGGAATATGGTGCCAATCTTCGGCCCATTTTTATCACTGGGTGGTTGTAAGAGAAGACTTTTGTTGTCTAAGAGAAGGGTGACAACTCCACCCTTTGATAAAGTTTTGTTTATGTATGGTGACTATGCAAAATACAGCCATCTTTGGCAAATCTTTATTTAATTACATGCCTAGAAATTCTCGTTACTTATTGATATTTTGGCTTTGGAATAGCAAATCCTCCACGGCTAGTTTAGAGTACTGCCATAGGAACTCCTGGGAACTTTACTAACATGATCACTGAGACCGCGTGTTTGGTCTAGTGGTTAGAGCATCCGCCTCTCACGTGGGAGGCCCGGGTTCGATTCCCAGGTCGAGTCATACCAAAGACTTTAAAAATGGAACCTTCTGCCGTTGTGCGTGATGCTCCGCGGAGTAAGGGAAAACAAGCCAGTGAGACACAACTGGAAAAAAGGCCGTGACCGTCTCGACTTGAACCAATTGGTTGTAAACTGGGCCGTTAAACCTCATCTAACTAACTAACTAACCACTGAGAATTAAGACGATCTGCGTGCAACAGGAAATGAGCGAGGGAGGGTATACCGACGGGTCGTATATAGAAGTACAAGCATGTTTCAGATTGCTTTGTCTTACATTTACCGCCTACTGTTAATGGGCGCACACGAAGCCAGCTGCAGGCCACAAAATGTTTTGAAAAATATATAAAAACAAAAGATACTTCCAATCTTTCACATGATGCCACAAATGTTACCGTAAAGGCTTCTCATGCATGATATGATATTGCTCTAAGATCCTCTTCTATATGCACGGCCCCAAGAGAAGTTGGAAATAAAGTGTTTTAGCCGGAATAATTCCGTGTACAAGTCGTATTTCCCCCAATATTGGCCATGAGATATGGAGTGCTAATCGTGATGAATACGCTCAAAAGGCACCAAAATTTTGCAAAACTTGCATGCAGTCTCTGCGTCGATCGAAACGCTTTTCATTCTCTTGCAAAATGTATCTGCCAGTTAGAGGGTGAGTCTTCTGGGTTGTAATTCGTGAAAAGCTTCAATTTTCATAAAATATGTCTTCGCTGTGAATTCTCCCGCTTCGCATCGTTGCAATGCTTTGATCCTCCGTGACAATACGAATACACTGCAGGCGCTATTAAATGATAATCAGTATAGCAATCTGAGGCTAGAAGCGCCCAGAGAGCCAGAAAATTTTGATAGTTTTTGGAGGATTTGTGATAGAAAATGATCAAAAGGGACACATCACTCAGTCGAAAACACACCTCATCCAACCCCTGCAGTAATCGATCGCTTAAACGACTTTCGAGTCCATTTTAAAAATTTTCGGAAATCGATTGGGGGATATTGATTGAGAGGAACGATCCCCCATGTCCCTGTGCAAGATCCACTGGTGCCAACGAATAATATGTAGGAGGGGTGGGGATCCACAGAGCTTGAAATGTAGTTTTTTTGGAGCAATATTAGGATAAAACGGTTTTCTGGTAAAAATAAGTCATGCGCCGGAATAGTGTTGTAATATTTTCGTGCATTTAATGCAATATAAAATACATGTAACAGCGGCGAAGGAAGATGTTTGACATTGGGGGGGGGGCAGACCAGAAGCGATTTCTCGACCTTCACCCCCTTCACACAGGGACGTCCCTAAGGATCGATGAGTGGGGAGTGTTGGACATTTTTCCCGACAATATGTGCTACATTCCCGACAAAAAGTGCCTCAACGCCTCCCCTTTGAAAAATTTTTGAAAAATTAGGTGTCCTTACATACCATCTGGTGCTACATATGCTACCCTTGAAATAAAAATTTGCGTTCAATAATTCACGCATTTTAAGTACTAAAAGAAAAAAATCGGCATCTGGTTGCATAATAACCATGATCAACTAACGGCCATTCGATTTCTTTATGACGCTGCAGGTTTGAGGGTTGGGAACTTTGATTACAAAAGCTGCCATGCGGGACTTCGCAATAATCTAAGGCACGTTCTGTCCTACTTGAATTAATAATTGGACAAATAGTGGGCATGAAGAATGCGCGCGAAGCGCGCTGAAAAACAGGCTTTTAAAGACCATTTGGTAATGTTTTTCATTATCAGAAAGCTGACGGCAGGGTCTACTTTATTAAGGTACATATTCATTTTATATGTATTGAACAATATCGCGATTTTTGGGGGGCCAAAATGACATTTGCTTTTCCAGAGCAATGGGGTAGGATGAACCCGAACCGCCTCCCTCTCCCCCTTTCAGACTTACTCTGTACCGATGCTCGACGGCTGTAAGGTGCAAATCCAGAGGGGGATTCCTCGACTCCAATTGCCCTTTTTTCTACACCAATTTATTATTTTGAGACGGTTCGAAAGCTGCTGCGCAATATAGGCTATATGCTTAATTTGATTCCAAGATACAAAGGAATACCATGTCTAAATTTCAAATTTTTCCATAGACACCCCTATCAAAGATTCTTACATTTGACTCTCGTAGGTGTGAACTTTGCCCTCATGGAGTTAGCGCCCATTTTGTGAAATCCTGAATCCACCCCTGGCTGTGCCGAGAAATCTTAAAGGGAAATAGTAAGTCAACATAGTACAGACAAATACAGCTTTTATTATTAGTCAACCATGAACGGCCTCGCAGATTAACTTTGGCAATAGCTTTTCCTGGCCAAATGATTATGTATTACAACAGTTATGAACAGTGCACTGGTTATGAATGCTGCAATATTTGAAAATTTGAGTTATTCGTGATGAGCTACAAGGAAGAAAATTTCTTTCTGCGGAAACCTTACTTCTTGAAAAAAAAATTTTCCTGTCTACCTTAATTTGAAAAGCCAATCATTCTATCATTATAAGCCATTGTTTTAAAGGTATAAAAATTATCTGCACAACAATCGCATTATTTTCCTGACGAGGCAAAAATCACGTATCCCTTGTAGGCGTAGGAAGCTGTTTTAAAGGTTCTTAGATGCAGCTTGATGCTAAATTTTGTGCATTTTGTGAAGTAAATTTATTGCAAAAGTTTAATATCTTATTGAAAATGTAAAAACAAAATGTCACAGAGTGGTCATACAAGGGGTTTTCCTCCTTGAAAAGTGGAATTGGAAGTATACTGCCCCACACGTTTTACTAGGGGTGGGGTGAGGGCTTGGTTCCTATGCCTATGCGTATTTATAACACCTCAGTCAACAAAAATCAAAAACCCTTTGAAGTTCACTAATTTGAAAGCCCCCCCCCCCCAACCTTAGGCTGGAATTTGATCTGGAGATTGGAACTAACCAAATACAGGAAACATTATTAAAACCAAACTAGCCGGTAGCTGGGGCAGGGGTGTTCCCTAGCAATATAGAGCCCTTATAGAAAATTTGAAGTTCCCATTGCCTAAATTAATTCAAGCCTTGGAGGGCAGTTGTTTTACGACGCTAAGCGACCACAAATGTGGGAGAAGCATATAGATGGCTTATTAGTTACAACTTCGTGTAAATACGTTTTAACACATTTAACACCCGAAAAGTATGCCCGAACCCTGGAAGCTATCTTGCCCCCTTCGGTGTCATTTTTGGCTAGTAAGGGCCTGATACCAAGCCATCTAGTACAGATGTGAAGGACACGCACAGGATATAGTATATATACAAACAATTTGCAATGCAGTCCATTGCTGACATCATGAGTGTACGAAAATCCCTAAAATGTTCTCTTGCGAAACTTTCAAATTCTAGCTCTTTGACGGATATGGAAGAAAATCTAAAAGGTCGTCGTCCAGTCGTCAAATCGTCCGTGGAAACGTTTCCCATTCTGCCAGGAGTTACGTCCCCTAATGAGCCTTTCTTCGTGCTCATCGTGACGGAAGGACGTTTAATGGAATGATAACGTGATATGATCCAATCCCCAGTTGTTAAGTTGAAGAAGTCTCAAGCATCCTCTTCAAGAGCTGTCTGCCGGCCTCTGACAGTCTTATTTGAAACACATGATAACATTCAGCATAAGAGCCAAAAATTATGATCATCTAGTCCTAGTCTCCATGTGCCAGCAATACATGCTTGAAGAGAGTGATGTCACGGTGGCGGCAGTTTACATAACATCAAAATGGCGCAGACAGAAGATGGCTTTTAACATTACTTAACCAATCAGATTCAGCAATTGACTATGGCATATACATGAACGTTAGATAGATTTTGCTTTCGCCGTTTTAATTCCTACAGGCTTGTTGTGAAGATATGTATTAAACCGCCTCCTCTCATCTAGTGAGAGGAGACGGTTAAACACACCTCTTTGAAACATGTTCATAGGATTTAAAATGGCAAAAACAAAACGTTCATGTATAATCATTGAACATTGCTCCTTTACACAAGCAGAGCACTATTTGCAGATAATTTAGCCTATAAACTGTACACACACACACATATATA
>WURT03148795.1:0-28801 GCA_009936505.3 Holothuria glaberrima
AACCTGAGCAAACCTTTACAACTTTTCAAAATTAGCGGTTAAGGTTCACAAGAAACTTTCGATGAAATGAGCATGTCTGTACGGCCGTGAATTATCTTACCTCGAAGAGAGTGCTCCCAGGGAAATTACGTTGTTAGTGTGTACTAGTACTTGTATAGCTAGCTCCTCAACCAGCCTTGTGCACGCTTAGCGTCATGTGACTACTGAAAACCGGGATCTCAACATATTCCGTGCATTTCGTCGAGTTTCCTAACCAGGGTTGTGTATATTAACTATGCTTTAACTGTTATTCAACCAAAGCACTGAATAAAATCCCTAATAATTAAACCATAGCATGTATAACACACTCTTGTCATATTAATCATATTCTTACCCATATTTTCCGCCTCTTAGACTTCTTGGTAGGGTAGTTTGGACCAAGGCATTCAGCATGGTAACACGTATGGCACTTATCACATGTTAATAACTGAAAAGGAAAAATTATTTGAAAGACAAAAATTTCTTTTATACAAGATGAATACATTATACATAGAAAAAACAATGAGAAGACAGAAAATTGAAAAGATTTTCAATGAGAATCTTAACAGAACAATAGCAGTTGAAATTATAGTAAACCACTTCTTCTATAAACGACAACTACAAGGGCTTATCACACAATTTTCACAGCTAGCTTAATGAAAACTGTTATATGACAAGTAGTTGTGGTTCACAGTGGCACTAGTCTGATTTAGATCATTGTTTTCAGTTAAACCTTCTTGTGCGGATACATGAGGATTACTTACACTTGTAAATGCATCCACGGTATATCAAGAAACGAACTCTTCTGCATTCAAGTGCGTTGCAGGTGCATCAAGTAGAAAGTTAATAACAATGCTTTGGAAAGTTAGTACAGGGCTCGACTTTAACAGCAGTCCCATCGCCCGAGACAACCAAAATTTGTGAGGGACAACCAAATAGTACAGTGTTGGTTGTCCATCGGACAACCAAAGTTCATGCAAAATGACAACAAATGACTTCTAGGGTTACTGCAAAATTCGTTTTGGGGCAACTAAATTTTCTTTTGGACAACCGAAAACTGGCAGACAGGTTGTCCAATGGACAACCATAAAATTTTCTTAACATCAAGGCCTGTGGCATCTGTGTGATCTGACTCAAAGAGAAAACTATACAGACTTACAAACACACAGACATATACAAAATCACATTAATGCTAACAAGACTGCCCTTTTACCTACAGGTCTGTAAGTGTCCCTATCACTAATAATTTGCTTTTAACACCTTTCTTATTCTGTTAATACTACAGAATTTTCTTATCAAAACAAGAAACAGAGGGCACTATTTACCTTACTCTGCCTTCCACAGACATTGCACACTTTACAGTTCCTGCAGCACCAGTTGTCCCTGTCTTCATTCTCCAGGGGATGGTCCTCACCCTCCAGACAGAATTCATGATACCCCTCACAGCAGATATTACAATACAAAAGCTGTAAGAAAGAGTACCTTTGATATTTTTCAAAATCTTCTTCATTACATGTGTGAGATATTACCAAAATAAACTTAAATGAGGTTGTGCTGTATAAAGCCAGACTATAGTTCTCAAGGTCACATTATTAATTACGTATCACTGGCCTATACTGGTGTTTCTTGCATGTCACCATTCCATGTTGCTTTGGTTGTTAGACATTCTGCCTGCCAAGCGTCTTTTGTGTCACAGTACTACAGTAGTATCTTTAGCAGAGCTGCCAACCTTGCATTATGAAAAGAGGAACACCACCTCACCGCGCTCGGAGCACTACATGGTTTTCCGAGGCAGAGGTTACTTACGCATAAACCTTTGGGAGGGACCAAACACCAGGGGACCCCATCCCCACCCCCGTAGCATTCTATCATTCAAGGGGTTCCGAAAATAATTTTCTGTAATGCATTATAAGCAAAAAAAAACAAAAAAAAAAAAAACCTGAACCTAGGCCTAGCCTATAGGCCTCTATACATTAAACAAAGCTTTTCAAAATTGAGTCCATTTCTCCCCAACTGTCAAGTCCAGCGCCTGCATCTTCTAATTTAACTACCGCACAGATTCTGTTAGGCTATATCCTATGCTAGCTTATGCTGTACAGGCTGCAGGCTATACAATTTTCACCCACCCACCCCTTGTCACTTGGAAAACTGTGCATTAAAAGGCATTATATAACGTAATATGAACAATCCTAGGCCTAACTGTTATCTGTTAGGCCAAGGCTAGGGCTGGCAACACTAAGTTACAGTACTAGCCTAACTACTGAAGATGGTATCCAAAGTTCCAAAGTATACCTCGTGCACTAAAGTTTACATAGAAGGCTGCATGATTTTCTATGCTTGAAAGTTTACAATTGGTTTGCTCTGCAATGGGTTTCTCTGCATTATACTTCTGTGGTGACTGTTGTGCATGCTACTTACAATCAGGGTAGGAGTTACTAAAACTTACAAGACAAAGTTACCTACAAATACGATGTTGAGCCATTTGTGCAGAAAATCGGAACACTAGGAATAAAAATCGGGACATGGCAAATCTGAGCTGAAAAAAACTAACTGTTCCGCCTAAATCGGAACATTTGGCAGCTCTGCTTTAGTCATGCCATACCTGTGTGCTGTAAATATGCACATGTGCTTTGCCTGGCACACTCGGCAATCCTGATAACAAGATGTTACATGATTAACCTTTATACATAACAATGAGAGTGAAACCAATGTATAGTGCTCATTGCTATGAACAAATAGTGCAGTTTAGTGACTATTTTTAACCCAGCAGTAACTGTATTCAACTTTAGGTCATGGTCTCTGACCCAAAGAACAAAAGTTATATGGCAAACCTTGGTGTGAAAAAAAGCCAAACCCAAGCAAGTAGTCAGATTGAGCCAGCATTACAAATAACCAACAACAACGAACAATACCAACACCCGACCAACCAACATTTGGCAATGTGGGTAACCAAGGCCCTGTTTCATAAAGAGTTAGGATTGATCGATCTTAAGTTTGATCTGTAATGCAATAGTCCTTCTGAAATCAAACTTAAGACATACACTCATCACCCCAGAGTATATTTTTAGTGTGATCAAAATTCTCAGTTGGTGACTGTTCTTTGATTGACATCCTAGTCTGAAAATTCAAAAGATGCACAGTAGCTCACATAGCCCACACAATGCAGAGAGAGTGTTTGGATTCTACATTACAGCCTTGTATGATCACCAGGACATAGCCTTAAGGAATAAAAAAGGTTTGTGCCAGCACAAAAAGGAGCTTTATACAGTTATGGGACGAGCTATAAGTTGCATAGTTGGGAGACTTGGAACAGTCTGGGATGACTAAAATTGCCTTTTAATATCTATCTCAACTCTTTATGAAACAGGGCACAAGAGTCAAGGCCTTATCCAAAGTGGGAAATTTTTCCTATTAGAGTCCACTAGCAGGAGATGAAAGAATACCTAGCACTAGAAAAAGGCTATCAAGCTCTTAAAAATTTTAAGCAATAACCCTGTTATTATTACAAGAAATGAACACTAGCCCCAGATTTACTTTGCAGCACTGATTGAGCTTAAGTGATGGAAGCACAAAATAAAAGATCGAACTCACATCATGTTTCCCAAGACTGCCACACAGGAAACAGACAATTCTTGGAATGAATGGTTCTGATGATATGAGGGTAACACCTTGCTTCCATAGAATGTCCATCTCAAAATTATCCTGAGAAGAATGACATGAGAAAGCCTTGTTTTAACGAGCTGTGGTAGTTCATTATAAAACGTGGGCCAGAGTATGCACACCTGCCTCTTAAAGAAAGTCTTAAGGGCTATCACTTACTGCCAATTAAATCCTAAAACCACTCCTAAATGGAGCTACAATGCTGAGCACTATCACCAGCCCTAACGACAAAGACAGGTCAAATATCATTAAAGGTTAGAGCCAGTATGTGCACACTTGAATATATGGTGGACAATTTTAATTTTAATAAGCTGTACTAGCCATAATACTCAAGACTGCTGCCCAAATTTAAACACTACATAATTCCCTGATAAACAGTAAACAACTATCTTCTACTTTTGCATAATAGTTCACTTTTTACTGTAACCTTAAGCAAGGGGGTAACCACATCCATACATGACCCAGAGCATACCTAAAGATATTATTCTGAACTGCAAAGTGTTTCCTTCAAGGAAATTAAACATCATACCGATAGTTTAAATATCTCAACTTTACTCATGGCTACAAGCAGTAAGGATTAAATGTGCATAGTGCAAATAAGCAAATGCATTTAGAAACCCTTAAACCTGGGTCCCTGACCTGCTTAGGGCCCTGGAAGCTCTGGCTTTTGGTGTTTTTGGTACTATATTTTGAGCTAGACTTGACACTGTTCCGGGGAAATCTTTCAAACCATTTCCCCCTTCTCCTCATCTCTTGGAATGCGGGTTATTAATCACACTACCAATGTCAGAACCAAAATAAACCCCCTTCCTTTCAATTTTCCTGTGAACATCAGCTTATCAAATTAGGGAGCTATTGTTTCAAAACTGCATCATAATGACACCTCACCACTTTAGGTCAGGTGTGCAGGAAACTTGGGTGAACTGGAGACATGTGCCACAACTACCACCAACCCCCCCCCACTTTTCTGAAAATCTGTCCTTTATGAAAGTGGAAAATGTTCACCCATACATACACATATGCATACATCAGGAACTTTGAGGAGTGCTGTTCAGATGTTGCATCCTCCTGATCCTCCCCTCCCACCAACGTTTGGCATGTTGCTTCCACCCCCCCCACCCCCCTTACACTTCACTACAGTCTTACCAAAAAGTTTATCTTGATGACATGCTTCTCTGGTTTCTTCACTGGCTCAACCTCCTTTGACCTTTGAACCGTGGCCACTGTCATGGTTAATACGGAAGCCTTCGGTTTCTGCTGTGGAGCACTGGCACTGACTAAGGCTGACGAAGAACTCACAGCCGATCGGGTGACGGGACGCCTGTCGACTGCGACATCCTGAAAACAAAAGCAAAATTTCACAGCACATGCCCATTAAGTTTTAGATCGTAAAAGTGCATAAAATTTAGGAAGAACACAAAGTGGTTTTAAATGCTTTGAATACATGTGCCTTCCACGCTTAAAATCATTTTGTGTCATCTCCTACAGTACTTCATACTGTTTTTTAGTACTTTTCTCTTTTTTTTCAAGAGACTGTTCTGTGTTTGATGTTAAGCCCAACAGGATTTTGTAGCTCACCTCCTTCCGCTACTACTACAACTACTACGATGTATTGCCTTTGTAACTGTATAACTGTAATTCTGTCATATTGTATATTGTAGTGGAGAAACAAATGAAATGAAATAAATGAAATATGAAAGGTAATTTTTAAACACAGAATAAATGGTTCAAAACCTTTTGAGGTAATTAAAATCAAGACTATTTCATGGTTACGATCATCAATATCAGTAACACTGCAGAACAATGAATCACAACAAAATACAGCATTTACATATAGTAGTTGAAATTTTGAAGGTGAATTTCTCATCCCTCCTGAATGTACAAAGAAAAGATATCCATCTCATACGTTCTCCATTATGTGTACAGAATTTAAGAATTTTCCACACTCATTTTACAAACTATAAACACAGCAGACACGTATCACATCATGATCTATTCTACACCAGGTGCAAAGTTTTCACTTTTTCGGGACTCCTGAAGTTTTGCACACACCAGTCACTCACATTTTCTCACAATAATCACTTGAAATTCAAATGCTTTCAAACTCTAAAATTTTCCTGACTTTTCCCCATCTTTTTGACAACTTGGAACTAAGGGTGTATTTTTCACCTTCCCCTCCCCTCACCTTCCAGCTTTTTTCTTGCCCCAAATCTTACCCCAGGGTTATCTTTTAGCTTCACCACCTTCTTGTTCGTTGGTAGTTTGACACGGGTCTTCCTGGGCGGAGCAGCAGCTGTTTCTGAGGTATCTGGGGATGACAGAATATCCTTGGGTGGTTGATGAACAGGCGGGGAGGTGATGATGCTATCCAGAGGGCTGTTGATAGGTGGGGAAATTAATTCCTCTGGCATCAGGGGTACGAAATCTGGCACATAACCAGGCAGAGTGGGAGACAACGATCTGGACCTAACAATCTTTCTTGGTTTTGGAACAATTCCTTCTTCTAATTCCTGGAGTTTTTTCTGGGCCAGTAGATAACTCTTCATGCGATGGCATCGACGCAGTCTGTTCAGACAAAATCAAAACATAGCGACAAATTTACAAAATTGGGACTTAAGAGGGCACTCATTGTATCTTTGTAAGTGACCAAAATGTCAGATAATCTGTGTGGCAAATATGGGCTTGTGAATTACAACTTCACATTTGGTGGCAATACAATTCAATTGCTACAACCTTACAGATACCACCATCAAGGAGTTGGTACAGATCTAACACGGGTGTGATTTGCACATTTTGTAGGATTTAGAAGTTGTACACTACCCTCAAACAGATGATCTTGGATAAAATGTTTATGTTAAGATCATTTTTATTGGTAATACCTCACTTCATTGCATCTGTTACCTCAATGAGGACACAACTGCAGTACCTAATACAGGTAACATTCACATTTGAGTATTAAGTAATTGGCAGCAAAAAAATTACTACAATCACTGGAATATCTGCAATCCCTGCCACATGTGGCTACCAAATGTAAAGTAACTACAGTACAGGTGTAAGCAAAGAACTGTAACAACAATTTAGAACTCAGGAGAAGAGCATGCTTAGTTGAGCTTGTGCTAATTGTTCCTTAGGCGCTATGAAGAGACTAATATCTAATCACCAGGGGTGATTGGTTTGGGAAATTAAAGCAATGGTGTTGGTTATAAGATATATACCACACTAAGACAATAGAAAAGTGAGGTTCGAAGATCACCATCTTATGCATCTACAATGTAGCTGGTGCATAAGACTGCTTTACACCACCTAAATACAATAATTATACATCCAATCAAACTTACACACAGGACTGTTTCTTGGTGCCTGGTCCTCCATACTTCTTCATATCTCTGAAAAGGAATGGGACAAAGTTGGCTTTAGTTAAAAGATGTAGAAAGTAAGAAATATGTCAAATTCTACACTCAACTCAACGCTAGCCGAGAACACTGTAATTAAACCTTTTCTGTCAATATAATTAGGCACCGTGTCAAATGTTGGCCGCTGGGGCAGCCAGTCGTTGCTATGATAAACATTGCAACAATGGATGGTGTTGTCACTACAATAATAAGCAATAGTAGCAGACAATAGATATGTGCAAAATTGTTTAAGCATGAAGTAATATGCACAGTAATATGCATGGTGACTAGTCAGTAAGATTGAGAATCACATGTGATAAAGTGCGTAAAATGACATAAAAAAGATTTCTGAATCTTTGTATCAAAAAAAAATCTCTGCCTTAACACCGGGGAGGAAAAGCCCTACAAGCAGCATCCAGATCAAGTATATGGGATAGATATACCTCAGTATGAAACATACGCATATGTAGTCCTGCCATACTCAAGATCAGTATTTCGATTATTTTCAATTAAGTTTTCCCAAGTTAATACAAATTTGCAATGAAAGTGGCCCTAATTGCTATGTAAAGACAAATTATGACTGCGAGTGTTACTTGCTAGTCCATGGAGACTGCAAGCAGATGCGGAAATACTAAATTCGGTTTAAAAATCCGCTAATGAAAAGCTGAAATGTGGGCACAGGTCCTTCACAAGCAGGCCTTCACCCAATGCACGCTAGAGCTGGCATTTTCCATGCAGGCTACATCTATGTTAGGCCTACACATAATACAGTATTGCAATGACTTTTTTTTTCCTTTTTCTTTTTGATTTAGCAATATTTAATTCATGAACCCGTAATACATTCAATGAAACATTCTCCCTCAAATTAGTTCACCATAAAATCAATGCATCCCAAATTGTCATCACAAGACGGTCAGTACACACAGGCTCTCCTTGACAGTAATGCAAGGATACTGTCTTTCAATCAAAATTTTGAAGTACATATCAATTTAAAACAGTAAGGAAAATTAATCGTAACCATTTATACGCTTTCAGATACAGGTCATGACATCTGTGATCATTTAAACAGAATTTTTGACTCCCCAAAACTAGGAGATTTTTGTCCTGAAATTAACATTTCGATCACACATTTTAATAACTTCTCTCTGCAGTACATTTAGAAAACAACATCACTCACTCCCAACCACAGGCAGTCCTAGCATTATATAGTAAATTTCCTACATACAAAAGGAAAGGTAGTGCACTTCACGGCATTTTGGCACCAACTTTGCCGAACTGAATCACAATTTTTATGCCTAATTCTCAATTTTACCTCTTTTCAATACACACGAATGTTACAATCGAGTTGTCCAATCAGTTGCACTACAAGAGCTACAGTATAATGGAACTAATGTGTGTTACAAACCATGCAAATTCATAAAGCCTATGTCTTTCATATGAGTCACATGATAGACTCAGCTATTTCCTTAAAGAAGTGCACCTTAAAGGCTGTCACGTGAGGTCAATTTGGTGGTTCCTCCTACCCTAATACTTAAAATAAACACCTGCTCAGCAAACTTCTTCTTCAGATCTCTTGTGGGATATTTCTTTGTGGTTTTGCAACATTTTTTCAAGCAAATTCAGGCTGGCTAATCACTGCCCTGAGCAAAGGAAAGCATTCTTTTGAACACTGGTCTTGTAACCGGTTGTGAGTGTAACTCTGCAAGAGATGGCTGGGTTGTTTCAGACTTGTCTTAAAACTAATGGTGGTATACCAGACCCATCGACTAGAAGGATCAATGTGAAAAGATAATCAGTCTTTTGCAACTTTAAAGCAAACTTTGTGGTTAGCAGCTTTAGTAGTCATTTTTTCTTTGTGACTTCTTGGCAGAACATAGAAATAGTCTGATTTTCTATGCCTACTAAATCTCATGTTGCTGATCCACCTAGTTTCCGCAACAGTTAGTTGTTATGGAGCAGCAGCGCATGACCTTGCCTGCTATGTTACAATGAACACAGCAGCCATTTTTGGCTCATCAGGATGGGTTTTGCATGGCCCATTGCACAAACTCTGAACATGAATTCGGCAACCAAACTTCTTTATGCATTAGAGTGAGTAGTTAGCAAGTGATATGAGCTGAGATGAAAGAGGGAAAAAGCAACAAAAAAGCAAACCAAAAAGAAATGTGTGAATGGTGAATAATATTCCCCATTAACTGTGATGTGTAGAATCATGATAAAAAATCCTGACATGTTGACCATAATACTAAAATGCAATGGTTTAATTGTTCTGACATCTCTGTTATGTCTGTATGCAGTTGCTTATTTACTGTAAATTGGGAAGGGGAGGAGACATTGGGCACATGTAGTGCAAAATTGTACAATATCATTAAAAAAAATTTAAAGGTGAGGGGGAAGATCCCTCCCCCATGGTGGCAAACAGAAATGTACTGCATTACCCCCCTCCCCTCCCACCCTGTGAGAAAAATAGCTATAGACCTTATGTCAAATAGATTGTGATGCATCACGGGAAGGAAAGTTCTGATCCAGCATTGTGACTATCAGCCTTCTCCATGGTAAGGATCTACTTCAGTCGTCTGTTCGTGGAATAATCCTTCCCAGATTACAGTTTTGAAGCTCCTTCTCTTTCTTTGGCATAAAGTCCATGCCATTGTCTGTAATTCCACAATGCCAGAAGCTTTCATGGGGTTATTGTTATAAGGGTTTGATTTGGTAGTTAAAAATGAAAGAAGAACACTGAAATGTATGTCAGAACATTGATGTGTAACCTAATAAACCATCAACCTTGCTCACATACCCCCAACAAAGTATTGACATAGCCTGTGTGGGCCTAGTCAGGGTAACAATGCCTTAGATAACTTGTTACATTTTTCACAATGGCAGTACAAGTGAAAAAACCAAATGTAAACATGTTCCTGTACCTCGCGGTACCCTGACTAGTGTGTGCACAGGATCTGAAATATTCTGTATACACGTATTCTACTGTTAGTCTGAAGCCTAACCACTAACGTTAGCAGAATTAAGTATAAGTGTATCACATAGGCGAACGGAAGTGTCAGTCTGTAGCGTAGTTTATTGCAAGCCCAAAACACTTCCCTAAAGCAACTTTTCCCTCAATTCCTTTGCAATGAACTTCCAAGACAACACAGATCGTTGATCATGGCTTCAAACTGCCGATGATGGAATAACCTTGTGATTTTTACCTTGCATGGTGGTACAGTGAGTTGTTGACTTAAAAGTGATGTACACAGTGAAAGTATGTACTGTTAGTACTGACTCAAGGCCTAGGTATACTAAATAAACATAAGGTACACTAAATATAACTATGCCGTGCCGCAAGAGAAATTTATTTCCCAGAACAAATGAGAGCAATTTTCGGAAACTTCCATTGGGAGTAAAAATGAAATTGCCCCCATTCGTCTAGGGAAAAAAGAATATGCATGCCGCAAAAGGCTACTGCTAGCTAGCAGCTAGTCATTAAGGCTAGACATACACATGCAATGGCGCCCCTGTGCCTAAGAACAGGTCTTCCTCAAACCCCTTGCGTTATGAAAGGATCATGAGTGGAATCTGCTTCTTGAACGATCGACAAATTTGTGACAATAAGATAATTAGTAAAAATACATATTTATCGAGTAACTAGTGCAGGAATATTTTTTCTTTTAAACCTGAGCAGGTAAATGTTTGTCATTTGGCTGCCGGTTACATTCATATGAAGGTTACTTGCGATTGGTGTCATCTGCCAAATCAGAGAAGCGCCTGGACAAAGTTTGGACCCGTGGAAAACACTGAGTGCCGGTGGTGGCTTCAGCGGTGACCGGGAGGCCAACTTTTGTCGCAATGCCTTAGTACATATTATCCTTCATGTTTCATTCTCTTAGCCTGACCGTTTTTAATCTTTGAAATGTCCCAGAGAGGACATGAACAGTACCCAACAGGGAATAACAATTCTAGAAAGGGAAAGAACAGTGCCAGACAAAGAATGAACAATGCCCGGTAGGGAATGAACAATGAGAACACTCTACAACTAAGCAAGCAATCCACCTTCACTTTTGCCCTACAGAAAATCTGAATTATTCACATCTGCAACAAAATCTTGTTGTTATGATTAAATCTCACACAGTGTACAAACATTCTGTTTAATATACAAGTTGAAGGGACTGATTGATCTTTTATGAGCTTCAGGGAACAATTGACTAGTCTAATTGCTAGTTTTCATTTCTCCCTCCCAGACTAAAAGCAGTTCTCTCAGATAAGTTTACTTCTAGTCCTTCCTCTAATTTAAAACCAAAACATCTGTCTAGTGCACCTCTTCCACAAAGGTACAATGGTCTGCACTGAGTTTGAATTGCCCAAAGCTGCTGTACATACACACACTGATGCTGCTGTATGCAAGCTGTGTAGCACAACTGAGTGATCTGCAGCATTCTGCACATGTCATCACTGACAAATCCTATGCTCTTGTTTGAACTTATACATGCCAATCAAAGTTTAATCTTCAGTTGTATTTAGAGATATGATCATATTCCTAAATGTTTGTGTAATGCAACAGCCCCTTTAAGGTACAGTACTATACATTTCAGCAAACTGCCTAGCAGAAAGTAATGAAATTCTTGAATGATACTTTGAAAGCTTTCCATCCTTAGTCCAATTTTTGCAATCACCTACTGCAAAACTGTTAGCCCTCCCAATTGTAATCTGCTACTCACTTGCAACTATCACAAACTTGACAATTGTCCAGAATCAAGCAGCCTTCACACTCTCCACATCGTACGTTTCTCTTCAGTCCCCTTCCAGACTGCTTGTTGATATTCTGAAAGTAACCATCATTAGATCCCTTTCTTTCCATATGTACTCTGTTATTAAGAGATCTCAGAGGTAGTTTGCCTGAATCTAACCACATAGAACGATCTTGTTTCTGTATTCTCTGCCGACCTGTCCTCCTTGGTGTAGTTTCACCCAAGGAATCTTCCAAATGAAAAAGGAGAAACAATACCAGACTTGAAGTGGGTATATCAAACTTGAACGAGAATGATACTTTCCACATGAGTAATATTTGACACTTCAGGTGGGAGAAGCTTATACAGGAAAACTTCCAGGTAAACATTTTTGTTGTGTAAAAATGGAACTTCATCTTGGATTTCTAGTGAAATTTTTATTCAATTTCTGATATGTGGCCCTGGACCTATCAGAACACCAGTTTAACTACATATGTAAACTAATGTCAACTTGAAGCAAGCAGGAGTAATATCATTTTCTTACAATGCTGATAAATGCTTTGTTTTCTACATAAAGCTATTGTTCGACCTTATCAGTAGACAGAAAGAGAGATGCGAGTTTCTCATGAAGAATGTCAAGACTGTAAAAATCCTGTGCCTTTCACGCTCAATGCGCGTAATGTTTGTTGTGAAGTCTTAAAGTGGGGGTGAACAAACAGTCTGCTTCACATGGTGCTCCCAATAAAAAGCTGGGATTCTAAGGTAACCTATACAAGCTTAGTATTGTAAACACTACTATTCCACACTGAAACACTGAAGCCTTAAGTAGATACAGTACATGTAATGTACTGTCTATGTAATTCCAACTATCTATATATCCACAGAATTTCCTGCAAAATCACCCAAACTTAAAAGAACTATGCAAAATCACTACTTTCCTGATTATTCTCATATTTTCCTACATAGGATGGAAATGCTAGGTTAAAGTGTACCAAATGTTTAAAATTTCACAAATATATGATACAAAGCTTGGAAAATGCATCAAAATGCAACTCCTAGGTATCTTCACAGGACTTTCCTGAGCCAAGATATAAAATGTTGAAGCTTATTCACTCACTTTAAAATGGTAGATTGCACAATAATTTGTGATGTAGTTCTTCTCAAATTACAGTCATTGTATATATATTTCCTTGTTTTTTCTAATCCACTGCACATTGTGCCAAAACATGATCATTGTCATACTGTCAAAGGGTGACATTGCTGTATATTAAAGCCCTCTCCATAGGATGCGCTTTGTAAGGGGACGATAAATATTCCAAGGTCATATAAATTTCTTAATTTCAAAAGGAAACAAAAGCAGGTAATGTGAGTTGTACAAGAAGGACTATTGCACAATAGACTATTTCAATTTTAGTGAATAAATTATTTCAACATTTTATATCTCAGCAATGGTGAATGCTATGAAAACAGGAATAGATGAATGAAATTTATTTTTCTAACCTCTTCAATATATATTCTTGTAAATTTAGATTTGAGGTCCACTTTAAGATGATATGCACACCAGCAACTCACCTGGAGATGAGAACTCAGAAGGTTTTGCAAAGTCCTTTTTTTCAAACCTGGCAGGGGGCATTCCCAGCGCCACCGCAGCCCTGCGACATACGTGTTTAATCCTGGGACCACCAGCACCTCGTATGATAATCTGCCTAACCTTTGGTTCCTTCTTGTTCTGTTAAGAAACAAAATGTACGTACAAAAAGGTTAAAATAACCTTCTTTTCACAGCAGTTATTATTGGTAGTTTTCAACTGTTTTGTTATTCATTTGATGACAGCACAGTTCCTTTTGTCACTGTTTTGATATTTTTTGGTTCATCTTTCTTCTCTTTGATTTCATTTTTCCTGTTACTACAGTACACATGTGACATTTTCAGTACCAGCAGCAATAACACCATCACCAGCAACAACAGCAGTAGCACAGAAACTACAGCAGCATCAGTAGCAGCATGGCTTAGCAACAGTAACACTGCCACAGCACCACTATGACAGTAACAATATCAGTTATAACACGTGCTACCACCAGTTGCACAGCAACACCACCATCAACAGTACCAACAGCAGTAGAACCAACAAAAGCACCAACAAAAATTGACAGCAACACCACCACTAGCAGGACCAAAGCAACATTCACCAACAGCAAAGCAACAACAATATCAACAAACCCTCATGAAATAGCGGCAGAAAAACTAACACTACCAATACAATAGCACCAACAGCAACAATAACAGCACAGCAAAGCAACAATGGCAACAGTACAGAGATTTGACATTTGAGGTATAATAACAAGAAACCAACTTCCCTTGTTTTAGTCCCTTGAAAACTATTCAAAATTTCCTGTGTAATCCTTTCAAAATTCTCCCAGGTAAACATGTCACCATTCTGTATGCTGTTTGAACATGACTATTACTATAATCCTGAAAATATAGGGACTCAACACTGCCTTTAGGCCAATCAGAATTACCGACTTTCCCTAACTAATAAACAGGGATACCATTCTGCTTTTTTTCAATTCCAAAATGCCTGGAGACATCCTATATGATTGACTATGACAATTTTATCACTGCCATCAAAAGTTGTACTTGTAAGGCAAGGTTCATATGGTACAGCAAAATGAGATCAGTGCTCAAGTGTTGTCAATGCATACATCACAGCTACAACTTCTCAAAGATTACAGTACATATATAACAGCAGGGCCCTGGCAATCTTTTTGTAAGGCGGCCCACCTCACAAAAAAATGCTTTAATTGCCAACTTCACTGTACTAGCTGTAGAAGTACTGTAGTAATAGTTCTCCCTCCCTGCTGGTGCCAAAGGTGGCACCATTTTACCCCATGGACTACACCACCTCACACTCTCTAAAACCCAGGGGAACCCGGAACAGAAAAAGTAAGCAATTCAAAGTCTGCAGTAAGGCAAAAATTCAGCATCAGCAAAGGCTTGTACACCAAAGTCTCCCTAACAGCAGTTGTTTCCTTTACAATTTTTCCCTTACTCTTTCCACCCAGACCCTCCACCCCCCTCCCCCACTTCTATCTTTGTAAATACAGTACATACCGTTATCTGCTTTTCTTCTTCAGGTGAAAGGTCAGCCTGCCAAGCTTCCTGTATTTTTTTACTCACTATAAAATAAAAAGAAACAAGCAAAGACCTTTCAAACCAGTGTTGTAGCATCTCCAACTACTGTAGGTCTAAGCATTTAGGGTTTTCCATCCTGAAGAAATCTTTAATTTGCCCATCACAAATGATACAGAATATTTTAAATGTATCTAATCAAATCTGATTTTTTGTTGAATTGGTCACCCTCTAGATCAGTGGTTCTCAAACTTTTTTGACCAGCACCCTTCCACCATCTTGAACTGTCCTAGTGCCCCCTCTTCCTACCATACATAGTCATACGCTAAACAATATTTTTTCTCAGTTAACCTTATAATCCACATGTGGTAGAAACTGGACCTACAGTAGGGGTAGAGTTTTCAAATTTCTTATGCCATTTTTGTATAATTTTGGGTTACAAAATTTATTTTGTGGGTAGAGAGGGACAGAAGAGGGGAGGGAAGGGTGGGGGTAGAGGGAGAACGAAGTGAAGCGATGTGTTGTAATCCCAAGGGACCCCAAAATAAGTGCCAACGCCCCCTAATCCCGGTGTACTGTATGTATAGCACCCACATGAGACTTCCCAACATCCAGTGGGCTTTTTTAGATGGTGGAACCTATTCCCGGTGTACTGTATGTATAGCGCCCACATGAGACTTCCCAACATCCAGTGGGCTTTTTTAGATGGTGGAAGGGGGTGGTAGTCTAAAAATGTTTGAGAACCACTGATCTAAGGTTTTAAAATCCGTGCTATTTGTGAAATGATCTTGAATGGGTAGGTACATACTAAATACTGTTCATGATATGATTGCACAGCAGATTAAAATATAAAGTAGCAAACACTATTTTCAAAACTTACCAGTCTCTGGGACCCCTTTAATATCAGCTGGACTTAACACTTTTCTCTGCCTCTTGTTGTGACTCCCTGGGGTAGTCACCCTCTGCTTCTTGCTCTCTGGTGATGTGAAACTAGAGGGTGGGGACTCCTTCACTGGTGTTTCTTCTGTTTTAACTGAAGCTTCTACATCTTCAGTTGCTGCAGTAACATCCTTTGAGGAATCAGACTCCTCATCCAACTGCCTCTTTCTCCCCCGCCGCTGTCGAGACTCTGCCACGGATAACTTAGCTTTCTGCAAGATCTTAGAAGCCACCTGTTGATTGTATGCTTCCTTCCTCCCTGCCCATGACGGTTTCCCTTTCCCCACCCCAAGGGGAAGTTTCCCTTCCACACCCTTATTGTCATACATTGACAAGCTGAATGGAGGAACTGCTTTGACAGAGGATGGGGATTTGGAATGTATCACTTTCAATGAAACTTCACTTTCTTCATCTAAATTCAGTTCTAATTTGGGCACCTTGACCTTTGGTGTCCTTTGGTCTTTCGCTGCTTTGATCTTTTCCGGGGTGGTCAATTCCCCCTTCCCCTGGTCAGTCAAGACTTTTGCCCTTTGCTTTGGGGGAAATCGAGCAATTGCATGCGTCCTTCCTTTCTTTTGACCAACAGATTTCAATCGCTTTCCCTGGTGCGGGACACTTCCCCACCCAGCGGGTACTGAGAGTGCATATGATGTCGCTTTCTGTGGCTTCTCCCCTGATGGCAGGGTTGGCTTAGACAAACGCCCCTTAGCCTTGTTATTATTTTTCAAAGGAACAGCTTTCTTTGTCCCTCGTTTTTGAATTTGGGGTCTGTTTTTCTCTACTGCCCTTACTGGCATGATTTTTTTCCCTTTCTTAACTACCTTTGAAAGTACTTGTACTTTCTTTCTACTAGTTACTTTCTTCATGTTAAGGGGCACCGCTTTCTTTGGTTCTACAAATTTTTTCTTTGCTTTCACTTTCTTGGGAGGTGAGTCGGAGTCAAACACTAGAGTTTTCTTCACAGGCAATGTCTTCTCTGTGGAGAAAATCTCATTGTCTGAAATTGGTGATGTGAAATCAGAGCTTGCTGGTGAAACAGCTGCAGATCTTGCCAATGTTGCAAAGTCAAGTCTTTGGAACTTTTTAGGGACCATATAGACATCCTCTTCAATAAACCTCTTGCTTGGCTTGATGACCCTTGACGACCTTGAACTGACCTTTGGCAAGACAAACTGAGCTTTCCGCTTCACCTTGTCTTGATTTGATGGTTCGGACTGCACTTCAAGGCATGGGAAAGGGGCCTTGGTGGTTGAAATACCAGGGACTTCACCAAACACCGGAGCAGAACCAAAGAGGTGACTTTTAAATTTGTTCAATCCCCGTGAGTTTGTGACCATGTCTGCTAGTTTGGCAGACTGTTTCACACTTCTCTTCCCATCACGATGAAACACCCTTGTTGGCGTTGGGGATCTTTCCACCTTTTCCACAGGTGATTCCGCCTGCAGAAGTTTCAACTGCATCGAATTTATCTTGTTCTCTTTAGCTTTTGCCAGAAGCTGCTTGGCACGTTCCGTCTCCACCCTCTTTGTTTTGGGTATCACCTTTAATGCAGGCCTTCCTCTCTTTTTCTGAAGTAACGCATCTGCAGAATTTTTGTCGGCTATACTATCCGTTTTCTTCATTTTGTTGAGGTGTTTTTCCGGGACCTGCTTTAACTTTGTTTGCCTCACTCTTTTCAGTCCTTTTTCACCTACCCCAACTCTCCTTACCCTGGTGCTCCCCCTCACAAAGTTCCCCTTCAACATGTCCCTATATGAAAAAGGAAGGAGTCTCCTACCACCAGTTGGTGCGAGCTTAGTTTTCTTGATAGCGCTTCCTTTGGTATTATGCAGGTCATTTCTGTACATCTTCTTGAATTCTTCCTGGGTGAGAGTTCTCATCCGACAGGGAGGTCTCTTTTCACCTTCTTCCTGACCCTGATACTCCTTGGTAGGAGATCCAGGGTCAAAATTGAATCGTCCATAGACCCCTGGGAAAACCTGATTCCCAATCTGTTCCAGTGAAAACCCAAGGAACTCATCATCCTATTTTGAAGAAAAAATAACAGAAGTTTTTCAAACATCTTAATGTCTCAAAGTTGATGCGACAAAACATAAAAACAACAGTAGATGAACCGTTTAGAAACATTTAAGGAATAACTTTAGGCAAAAAAATTAGCAAAATCATGAAGCCTTCAGTGGTTCAAAACAAAATACTTTCTAACACAAGCAAAGGATTTCTCTTGTGACTGTAGAAAAGTTTTGAATAATGTACAGTGATGACCACCACTGTGATAAGAAAGCGTTATTTCCAACTAGAGATTATTCCAGTTCCATAATATCAACAAAGCAAGTTGCCTGTAAGCTAGGGCCTACTATAGCCTCTATAGGCCTAGCATAAGCATCTCATAATGACAAAGCTTTGTGGCTCATTAGCACACTGTAAACAAAGTTCCTATGTGGCAAAGAAAATTTTATGCCACAAAAAAGTGCTACTCCCACTTATTTTTGGCCCTCTGCAAAAGATCTAATTGATCTAAAACAAATGCAATAATCCTCCATGGACTACTGTTGCAGTGAGTGTTACTTTTAACATTTGGAGAAGAAAAGTCACAGTAGTCATGGTTTCTGTCAAGGGGGAGGGTGAAAGGAGGACTTGTCACCCTCCCCCCCCCCTTTCAAGAAGAAGGAAGGTAAAATCCTCCCCTTTTCATTTCCATAAAAATAAAAAAATTGTCAATATCTTGGTGTCTTACTTAAAAAGAGGACACTTTTGCAGGTATGTTTGAACTAACATAAATAAATGGCCTCTAAAACCCTTCAAATTGTACCTTATAGGGGCCTTGAAGCAAGCTTTTGTCCCCCTGAACCCACTTGTAACTTTGGCCGAGGACAGCATCAATTTGGACTTGGGGTTTAGCAGTAATAAATTCCCCCCCCCCTTTTTTTGAGTTTCTGGCAGAATCCCTGGTAGATAAGTACAATTTTATGCTCAAAATTTGCTACATATTAAGACTAAGTCAATTTGAGGAAAATATGAATACCTCAATGCACTGTAAAGGCCCTCTTCCAATCTGTGGATATGAATTTGCAGTGGCTCAGAACTAACTCAAGTGTTTCAATTTGTTTCCCATTATTTTCTTCCTTACTTTCCCTTTTGTTGGGGGGGGGGGGACAACATTCTGTCAAGATACACAGTTTTCTTGGGTCTTTCATAATGCTTGAAAAATGTCCAACAAATTTGTTTCAGTCTACCTGATATCCATTTTTAGATGGATACCTAGTCGTTGTCGAAGTGGCTGCCTGACTACTGTACGGAGGATATCTTCAGGTATCGTAGGGCTCAATTTTAACCGTAGTCCTGTCGTTCGTGATGACCAAAATTTTTGAAGGACAACCAAACACTGGTTGGGTGGTTGTCCAGTGGACAACCAAAGTTGATGGCAAAAGTCAACGACTGGCTTTAAGGGTTACTGCAAATTCTTTGTGGAATACTAAATTTTCTTTTGGTCAACCCAAAAAGGAAGAGAGGTTGTCCAATGGATGACCATTTAAGGGGCTCATTGACTTGAAACCGATTACTTTTGTGACGAGTTCAAAGGAAATCATTGCATGGCAATGCTTCTAATTAGTCTCATCACTCCTGTACCACTAATATTGTTACCCAAAATCTGTGTTCGCACCGTGTAGGAAATTTGTACCCGTGTACCCGAAATGTATTACCTGTCGGGTACCCAGGTACCCAAAGGTAGGCATAACCAGTAGCGACATCTGACTTCAGTGCATTGTATGCAAATGTATACAATTCTTGACTCGACTCATTGGCCCCTTTTCTCTTCTTTGATCGGATCGATCTGATAAAAACTATACATCACAATGCTTTTATACAAAAATTTACATCATTTTTGCCAACAATTAGTGCAGTTTAAAGCAAGGTACGGAAACAGACAAAAACAACTTCATTTCAACTTTACCGTGAATAAGATGAAGGGAAATACATTTTGTATGTAATAACCATGCCATTTCACCCAGATCAGAAGCAAACCAAAGAAAAATGCTACCCAGGTGGTAATTTTTTACCCGGGTAGTAATATTGTTCGGGTACCCGAGTACCCGTATACCCAGTGCAAACACTACTGAAAATAGAAAAATTTGCATCCACAGGCAAAATTTTATATGCAAAGACCTAGTGCTACAGTACTTGCATTTGTGCATGTAAAACCTGTCTACTGTACTGTATTTCAAACACTGGGTATGGTATCTTGAAAATGTTGAGTATGTGCTGGGTAATGTACGTACGACACATCTACTGTATTTACCTGTGCTGTTACACCACATGAAGAAATATAGCCTACAGTACAGTAGCACTAAGATACAGTACATGATTTAAGGAACCTTGTACCAATCCAAATCACTGCACTCTCATTACATAAATTCTACAAAAATTTACAGCACTGCATTAAAATTTTCAAGATTTTGCACAATTGCCAATATGCCAAGGAATTTTTTCTCAACTTTTAGAAGGCTTCTTGTGCTACAAATAAAACGGTATACCCCCTCGCACTGATATCTTAGAAACATATGCCTGGTGAGTAATATACTGTACTGTAACATCCAGATTATAGTGACTGTCCAAGAATACCCAATATCCCTCATGTGCACTTTGTGCACTACACGCTGATGACTTTCAGCGTAGATGAGGAAATCACTTGGTGTAGTGGCACGAGGATTCACAAGAATGGCATACAACTTACCTATTGACTGTATATTTTGTACTACAAACTACAGTAGCCCTCTGTCAAACTGCAGCTACAATTCAACTTTCTGTTGCAGTATGTTTCCACAGAGTGCAAATTATTGGAGAGGCTTTATCACTGTTTCAAGAACATTACCTCATGACTTGGATGTTGCCAGCAGGACTGTATTACCATTGTAGGCCTACTACACTGAATGTTCTGGGTGTTATAAATCTAACTCTTGTGTGAAGTATTTGGGAGCTAAGCCTGACTCTGGGGAGAGTATGTGTCAGGAAGTTATGATTAAAATTTCTGCATAGAAAAGGCAGACCCCTTGATTATTTTTCTAGAAAGTTGCTGGCCAACTCGTTGATTTTATGTGTCTTTGATTATGCCTTTTGCTCGTGGTTTGGGGGGGGGGGGGCTTTCTATAAAATCTAAAAAGATGCTCCAGGTTTGCCAAAATAGAGTTGTCCGTTTTGTGCTGGATCTGCATTCTCCCACTTCTCTGAATTCCTCCCACTTTTTGAAAATGAACTGGCTTCCACTTAAAGACAGAATTTCCTTCCTAGAATTAAGTCACTCCTATAGGATACTGAACGGCCTGGCTCCCAAGTATTTATCTTCTACTCTCATCCTTGTGCCCTGCTCCTACAGTACTAGATCTAGTCTGTCCTCACTTTATGTTCCAAGATTCTCCATAAGTCAAGGCCTCAAAGCTTTCAAATATACTGTACCAGTTGTATTCTATGGAACTACTTACCGGCTAGAATTAACAAATCACCTAGTGTTTTTAAGGCATTCTTGGAAAAGTTTTCTTTAACTAAATTGATGGATGATGAGAGTTCCTCTTTTCTATACTTGTGACTTTTTCATTCTTATGTTTTTATGGTTTTGTATGTCGCACCTATTTATGTCTTAAGGAACCACAGTGAAATAAGTCTGCTGGGCAGACTTTTCTGTGTCATCACTGCACTTTCTGTTTTATTTTTGTACAGTATCATCTTTATCATTTGTACTGTAGAGTACCTTTAAAATGTTCTTCACTGATTTATGTCGTTTTATATGGTTCTCTTTAATGATGTTTTGCCCTTTTACATGTCTTAAAGTGCAAATGAAATAAAATCAAATCAAATCAAATCAAGTGGGCCCACTAAATCTTGTTGGATGCACAGAACATCGGATGATATACACTGTGGAACCTCACATGAACAGTGCAGCAAATGGTAGGCTGGTACAGTATATACTCCATGAAATGTGCTTAACTGCTGAGGCTGAGAGGGAGAATTTTAAAAATGCTGTGGAGATCCCGTAAAATGCCGTGGAGAGCTGCTGTCTCCACAGCATTTGTTTTTACTGAAATTGTTGTGGAGACATCTAGGGGAATTTTTTTGCCTGTGCAAAGGGGATTTATCCCCCTCCTCCCCCCCCCATGCAAAAATATGAATCTGGAAGTGCCAGCCACCAGGGTCAGAAAAAATGTTTACATCCCGGGAACGTAAATCTGACAGTCGGTACAGGGGGTGGGGGAAGAGTCTGAGGGGGATGTGCCCCCCTCAGAAGCTGAAGCACATGAGTCTTTTTACGCTGGATAAAATTACAGCAAGATTTCACATTTACTTTAAAATATCAGATAATTAGAAATAATAGAAATTGCACTTTTCAGAACATGATTTTGTATTTCTGGGACCTCAATAAGTTCCTTGTATTCTGACGGCAGCAAAAGAAAAAAGAAAAAAAGAAAAAAAGCCGTCTCAGTTTAGTGGCCAGCCTATGTACATATGGCCCTACAAAACTGCGAGCCATACAATCAATGCCTCATACTGGTTTACATGGTACGCAGTACTGTACACACACCCATAGTCCGAGTCTCATACCTCACCATTGCTGGACACTGGTAAATTGCATTAGAACTACTGTATCGTAAACACGCTTGTGGTACAAACTACACGCAAGTCAATTTTGAATATCTTACAGTTACACATACTGTACCATACCTAGTTGTTACACTTCAGAGAGTTGTGTATAGCTGCACAGTGGCTACAGGGGTGGCCGGGAAACTGCTTAAGTACCTATGAACAGCAACTGCTTGGTATGTAACAGGTGTTGATTTGGGAAGACATAGTGGTAGGAGCAAACAGAGTCAGCTCCACGGGGAAAGCAACTGCTGGTGTGCCTACATAGGCCTACATGGATAGTCTCGTGCAGCCTTCTACACAGTTACAATATCAAGAACCAGTGTAGACAGTGCTGAATGAGGGAAGTTTAAACTTCTCTGCAAGATTGTGGGGTGAGGTGATATAACTTTTGTGCAGTTGAATTGCGAACATGTTATCAAACTTGCATGGCTGCTGCCAATAGTTTGCGCTGTTGCAGTTGTCAGTTGTTAAACTGACACCTGCAGTTTAACAACTGACAACTGCAACAGTTGCACTGCTGACAACTTTAAGATTCTTTTACGTGTGGATTTTCCTGCGCAGGGCACGCAACCTTTCCAATCTGGCATACGCCAACAAAAAGCATCGTTGACGTATATAGGCCTAATACGTATACGTAAGAATCAAGTCGACTACGAGATAAATATTGTCTATTGAGGGTGTGAGAGATCCCCTGACATTATCGGCAGGGGATGTGAAAAATTTGTACACAGTGCACAAGGCCTGTGATGGAGGAGTGTAATGGAAACACACGGCACTGTTCAAGGGCTACATCATACTAGTCCAAGCCTAGGCCTAGCCCACCTGATGCGAAAATTAAACACATTCTTTCAAATTTGGCAGAAAATAATCAAATTTTGTGTGGGACACAATGTGAATGTAACTGGACTATTACGACCAGGCTAGGCCTAATGTTAGGAATCCAGATGAGAAGAAATGCTTACAATTTTAGGTCATGGCATATGCCTACCGTAGGCCTACTGACTGTTGAATGTTATTGTTTAACTTGTAAGTTAAAGGCTAGGCTATCCTCAATTCTAACAATCATAGGCCTACACTTGATACAGTACAGACGGCCGATCGCTCCGCTATTTCCATAGATCGTAGTAAGGAATGTGTAGGCCTAGAGCCTGGACTTGGCCTTAGTTAGCCTAGTTGGCATAAGTATTTTAAGGCCTAGGCCTACCATTAAATCTATTAGGCTAAATTTTAAATGTCATGGGCCTAGCCTAACCACTGTTTTACGCTAGTAGATGCAAGCAACACACATTGACTCAACGACTGCAGCTGAATTAATAATACCTCGTCTGAGTCTCCAAACAAATCGTAGAAGCTCTGAAAATTCTTCTGGATAGTAGCAATTTGTTCAAAAAAACTGTGGCTTTCATTCCGTGAATCTTCGGGAATGTAATGAACAAGAGATCTTCCATATCTTTGCCCCGGTCTGCCGGGAAAACACAGTCGCGCCATATTATTGCATTTCATTCATATACAATACAATACATACGCTATACTGCATGAACTGTACACATGCACACACGATATGCAATGTTTTAGTATGGTATGCACTGTATAGCCACATCACGGACTTCAAACACCATGGAGTGAGTTACACACTGTACATGCTATATTATGTATACCACCACAAACCATGTACACAGTGTGCAGTGTAGTGCCAGGGTTTCCAACATTGGCATTCTCGGGTAGTATTGCAGATCAGGTACGTGATTGCCTAGCGCGCGTAATAAAATTATATCTATCTGACGAAATATCCGCCATATTTTTGGATCAAATTACTTAAAGCAAAATTTCACCACAAATAAATCTACTTGCGATTTTATTTTGTCTGGGTTTGATGGTCTAATAAAAAGTTAGGAGGAAATATCTCCTAAAAGTTTGTCTCGTGAAAGAAAATATCGCAACCCCGCGAATAATACGTCATGAAAATAGCGTAAGTTCATTGGTTGAACATGTACTATGAATACTGCAAACACCGCAATGGCTGCCGTCGAAAGCATCAAATGAATGTTCGAGCAATTTGATTTGCTTCAGCCATGGGGTTAATGCCGAAAGTTGGGAGGTAGTGTACGTGTGAGAAAAAAGAAGTGAAATAAACCCGAGTCGCTTTACGGCTCGTATATTACTTTCTTCGGGCAAATATCTTCCGTAAAACTTGCTTTCACCGTGGACTGGGCATGCAACTAGTAAGGAAGATCAGTTTATAGAATACATACTAGTTTTATAGTGCTGTATATGGCTTGACTGGCCCGGACGACCCTAGTACCGCCACGTTCAGTTTACTTTCATGAAACTCGTACTTTTCAAGAAGAAATCTATGGGATGCCGGGGCCCTTAGCCACATAATGACTTGCAAAGTTTTGGCAGAATTTTTTTGCACATAACTCTTTTCAAATATCGATTTTGTTACGTAACTAATGCCTGAAGCCAATGCTCACAGTGTAGGACCCTTTGCAAGTCCAGCTTAACCCGGCCTATATAGGGACTAGGCCTGGGTCAAAGATAGGAATTAATAAATGTTTCGACTTGAAAAAAAGAAAATTACTGTGGATGTATCTCAAAAAAGGAGCGGTAGCCTACTCTTCAGCCACATACACACTGGACGACAATAGGCCTACAGGACATACTACGTGTAGTCAGTTTGATTAAAGAGCCGTACGATATGTTGCCTGATGGGCATTTTCAATATCAACATCGATCTGTTTTCACAAGCTGACGTGTGAGGCGCAGTGACCTGCAAGGTGAAGACGGCCTTGTCCTCCTTATGACGGATTTAAGAACGGCCACTCGTTGTGTATGTACGCCACGGCAAGAAACGGGTGCATCCCATATTCTATGATTTATGAGAAGAATATTGCTCAAAATGCTCAATATAAAGGCGAGTGCAACCGCGTACATGTGCCTTTTTTGTACAGCAAGAGTACCTCTCTTTCATTCAAACAAACATGTAGTGCGCCCTCATTTTTGACGCTGTCAAGTTATATGGGTATCGTCGTACTTCAACTGTTGGCCCTAATGAATCACCATTAATTACACACTCGATCGTTGCCAGAGTTAATGACGGGTCCAGATGGGTGGATACAGTTAACCCGCTCATCAAGATGAATAAAATAAAAAAAAAGAAGTATAAGCTTAAACCAAAACTCGATCACCCAAAATGTCTGTAATTTTCGGTAACATATAATGCCCCAATCACACTATACTAAATCGCGTACTGCGTCTCCTTCCAACTGAGTCATAATACAAATGTTTGTTAGATCTCCGCATAGACTCCGTCGAGTTGCAAGGAGTTTGCGATTAGTTGCGTCAGTTGCGGCCGAGTCGTTAGTTGCTACGTGTGCTCTGGAGTACATGAAGCAACTACTAGCAACTCAAAATATCTTGCAAATAGATGCAGTCAGTTCGCCGATGTACGACAACAATGCTACTATGCCAAAGTGACCAATTTGCCAATTCGACCAATTGCGCAAATAGCAATAGTCAATGTGACCAAGTTTTGGTACTCAAGGCATATACTTTCGTAGGTTGACTACCAAATAGGCCACGTGCACAAGAAAACTTCTGGCTACTGCGCCCAGCGCCGAACATACCCATCACAGATAGCAACTACACAACAGACTGCACAACAGACCCATACCGTGCGTCGTCATGCAGCGTCGTACTGCGCTGTACTGAGAACCTTTTCAAACAAGCGCAGTACGGAAAACACCGTTTTATCCTCCTAAAAACTTTCCTAATCGCCGCATGCATGCGAACGTACTGCGAACATACGCAGCACGACTTACCGGCTTCTGCCACGAGTTTGCGCCTGGGTCCCTCCGACGCAGTCTCTACTGCGCCTGATTGCAACCAGTTGCCAACATGTCTCAGCATGTTTACAGCACGACACAGCAAGGTGACGGTACATGGACTGCAATAGTAGCCGACGACGGCGGCTGAAGATGGACTGCCGATTTTAGCATTACAACGCAAAACGCTCACAGTAGATCGCAAAACGGTCTGCATACGTTGTATGCCCAGTGGCAGCTCAAGCTCCTACCGTGCTACGCACATTCGCCGTCGTTTGCCGATCGACGCAGCACAACGCAGTACGATTTGCGAATAGTTGCACCTTTTGGTGTGCAGACCATTCAGTACAGTACATCGCAGTACAACGCAGACTGATGCAGCCAGGTAGCAGTACTGTCTGCGTCACACTCGAGCCGATCCCGCCCCCATTTCGGATGGCACTAGTTGCAAGCAGTTGCATAGCATTTGCAATACCACCGGTTGCAGTACAGTTGCAAGCACGTTTTTTTAACGGTACAGAGAGGCACGTTCATCATTGGCCTCAGACTGAGTCAGACAATGCTGAATAATCTCTTGACCAGCCCGGTAGCCAGACAGCAGGTACTGAAGGGAGAGGGAAGGATGACTTCAAAGGGGGAACATTTTCCAAGAGGGCAAGAATAGAATATTTGAAAATTTCTAGGAGTAAAAATCTTTGAGTTTTAAACGGGCTTCGCTTCCTGTCCCGGCCCTCATGATTGACTACGAGCTTGCCTCTGGCACATCGAATGTAAGAAATGGGTGCTCAATCAAACCCTGAGTAAGGTGCTCGCAAAACTGTCTCACGGCTAGGCCTAAATACATCCAATCGAACTCACAAGCGCCAGAACTGGCTCAGTTTGAGGTGAAACAAGGTGGAGCTTAAGATAACTAAAACTTCGAATATGCGTTCAAAGACCAACCTTTCTATGAATCAGCCTGGTCAGTGAACCACCCTTCTTTACACGAAGCTCAATGTGGGCCGACCATAAAGACTAGAACGGGTCTTTGCTCTCACACGAACATAATGAAGTAACTTAAGCCTCCCCTCCTTTTATTATCCCAGATGGGACCGATCAACAATTTATAGGCCTACATCCAATGTGTGCTCTGGGAATAACATTGAATTTTACAAAAAAAAAAATAAAATAAAATAAAGTAAAATTTCATTAACAGAATAACGGTGTTCAACTTTCTACTTTCTAACAATGTAAATTTTTTACGAGAGGTTCCAAGGGCTTCGCCTCCAGGCTAGTTCGTCACAAGGGCTCCACCCGTACCCCAATAGGGGCTCTGACGCTGACCCCTGGACCCCACACGTTCAAACTCGCATATCGTGATGCACGATAACATTCCCTATCGGGAAACTGGCCCGGAAACTATCAGGACCCCCCCCCCCATAGAAAAAGTCAGCTATGCACCACTCCGGCTTCACTGGTGAAGTTCTTGGTTGACACATGTGTCAAATGACACGTGGGAATACGCGGGAATGAAAAGGTCGACACACTTGCCAAAGAAGCACTACAGATAGACGTCACCAACCTCTTTTTACCCCACACTGATTACCGTCCTAAGATCAATTGCTATGTAAAATTGAAATGGCAAGAACTGTGGGATTCCTTCCCCGAGAAAAAATTGTACCAAATAAGACCAACGGTCGGGACTGTGAGTAATGCAGCCCCCAGAAGGCAGCGAGATGACTTAGTCCTAACTAGGACTCGCATCGGCCACACTTACCTTACCCATGCCTATATACTCCACGGGGAAGAGAGACCATACTGTATTCCCTGTGATTGTGCTGTCACCGTCTGTCACATTCTCGTTGACTGTTATGAATACTCCCATATTCGTAAGTTAGTTAGATGAGGTTTAACTAACTAACTAACTAACTATTCGTAAGAAGTACTACACTGTGCCAAACCTGAAGACGTTATTTGATCACACGGACCCTTCTCTCATTTTGTGCTTTCTCAAAGAAAGTGACCTGTATAGGAATTTTTGACATGACTCCTGCATTTGCATTTGCCTAGAATTTTTAGATGAATTTTACCCCGTCTTTACTTTTTTTAAGTTGATTTTTATCCCTTTTTTCCTAGGTGACACTATATAACACATACGTGTTGGTGTGTCGTTAAACCCCATCTAACTAACTAACGCTAAATTAAATACAAGACTGGCAGACTACTTGCAAGGTCCCAAATAACCCTGGAGGGTCATATTCCGGAGAAGGCTTACCAAGCTCATCGAGTTTTATTCAACACTTTGCGAAATACATTTATATCATGCAACATGTTAGCTCCAAATCGTTCGTACAACCTCGGAAGCCGTAACGTTTACACAGCAAACAGGCAATGGTAGTGTCTTGTCTAAAGTGGTTGCTGACAGCACTGAAACTTGCTAAACTGTACTGCCCGCAATTTAAACTATTAGTTTTACGTGTGAATTCGCCGCGTTTGAAAAACTATATAG
>WURT03148796.1:0-11030 GCA_009936505.3 Holothuria glaberrima
CTTGAATGAGAAGTATCGTGAAGTCGTAAAAACAACACTTTGCTAAGAGTGTGATATGTAAAATCCCGAGGGAAAAAAAATGCCAAATATTGAAAAATCTGGTTTTCCTGATTAATCCGGAAGTCTTACATCCCTGCACATTCAACACTCTAATACTGTACAATAAGCTATAATATGGCTCAGTCTGCATGGGACCTTATTGTGACTGTCTTTCTGTATCGTTTTGTAAATATAAACTATTTATTTACACTTCAGGGATAGGTTTTGACATAAATGATTTATGTCACTTCTAGGATGTGTTTTGTCCACCTCAAATGAAGTGATTTCAGTTCCA
Organism: Holothuria glaberrima; assembly: GCA_009936505.3. NCBI lineage: Eukaryota > Metazoa > Echinodermata > Holothuroidea > Aspidochirotida > Holothuriidae > Holothuria > Holothuria glaberrima. The sequence continues at coordinate 335 of WURT03148796.1, forward strand.
ATGTGAACCACTGCACTTACAATCGCACAGTTTTGAGTTATTTGCTCTTTGTGTACACTTTGTACCATAAGTACTGCATAAAGTGCTGCGCCTTTCACTAAAGGAACAACAATCGATCGTTGAAAGTAGTAGCCTGTAGGTCTAGGATGCTTTAGACACTTATATATCTCATGTGTACCTGCAATGAACTCTAGCAAAAAACTTGCACACTTTACATGGAAAGTTTCCCCAAAGGGCAGTTTTTCTTCCCATCAGCTTAAAACTTGATGTGAACTTTAATTTGTAGTTACTGTACATGCACAAAAGACCCTAAGTCCAACACAAATGTGCCCACAGAAATATAATGACAAGCTCTACTAATAGATCTGAAGGGTAGGGACAGGTCTACAGTGGGAGTATAGTTCTCAAATAATTTTTGTAAAGTGTTTAAAAATTTTTTTTTCTTTTTGCTGTTCTTTGCTATTGCATGTATGGACACTTTTGTTTATACTTTTTTAGCACTGAAGCTTGTCAAGATACCAGGACTCAAACAAAGCATGTTTTCAACAGTTTCTGGCAATACTGTTTATATCACTGCAGTGTACTGCAGGAAGTGCTAAACCTGTGACTCCGTTCATGTCGATCCAATGGCAATGGGACTGGAAAATACTTCAAGTCCATTCTTCAGCTCTGACATTTACAGACTTAAGAAACTACAGTAACAGTAGCCTAGAGCTCAATCATTTGCAAGAATTCAATTGTGGCCTCAAATTTTGGGATTTCCTTTCTTTAAGTAACTTTTACTTGGATCACAAAGCATCAGTACAAGATGCATTGTAACAACGTGTAGCAAGAATTATTTTTAGGGGGAACCATTTTAGGAGTTTATTTTTCCCGAAAGCAAGTATTTTCCTTCAAAGCAAATATTGCAATCAAATATGTAGCGCTGTCTCAATTAAATTAGTAACCTACTGTAACATGCTTTCGTAGTCCAAAATTGTGTTGAGTAGCTGCAGTCATGCATGTGAGAACAGTAGTGTTGAATGCACAGTATGTATGTCACGAAATATAGGATTTACCTTAGCGAGATAAAAACTGAAACAGCTCATTTGGATTTTTGCAAAGAACAACATTTGCACGAAGGAAAGATTTTAAAGTTACCATCGGGGGTTACTATTAGTTTTCCCACTATAACAGTACTGTAGAGTATAGAACTTTGTGTTCCTGTTTTTGGCTATTGTGCCATAGCACAAAACTTCATGACAATGGTACTTAATATTTTGAGTCATTAAAAAAATATTTTGTTGCTGATTGTCAAAGAACAAAACATGACAATTCATCATGATAGTACGTCCATGCACTGTTGCTGATAAGAATGCATTGACAGCACTTTTTCCTTCAGTTCTGAACATGTATGTACTGTATCCACATACACTGAATCCACACTCATGTACTCTGTATTTATGTATTTTAAAAACAACTTATAAGAACTTGGTTGTACCTAGTACATCTGTGCTGCAGCCTTGTGAGCCTCCTGTACTGAGTACAGTATGTACAGTAGGTCCATACCTGTGTACTGGTACTGAACGACATGTATAGTAGGACTGTGAATGTGTAGCAAACTAATTAAACATTTAACTACAAAAACTTGCGATTCTTTACAGTAGCAATTAATCCAGCATGCATTGACAGCACTTGCAGTTCTGAACATGTATGTACTGTATCCACATACACTGAATCCACACTCATGTACTCTATATTCATGTATTTTAAAAACAACTTATAAGAACTTGGTTGTACCTAGTACATCTGTGCTGTAGACTTGTGAGCCTCCTGTACTGAGTATGTACAGTAGGTCCAAACCTGTGTACTAGTACCGTATGACATCCTGACTGTGAATGTGTAGCAAACTAGTTAAACATTTAACTACACAAACTAGCGATCGTTTAGCAATTATTCCTGATTACAGGTACCTTGTAGGTTTTCTGCTTTCCATGGTGTTGGTCAAAAACTGGCAGACCACCCAACACTGAAATGAAGATTATACTACTGTAAATAGGTCAGACCACTCAACTGTTGGTCCCAGAACACCAAGACAACCCCAAAACAACTTCAGTTTCAAGTGGTTTCAATTTAGTCTCCATTTTGGTAAGTCTACTGTAGAGTACACCTTAAGTTCATAATATCCTGGCTAAAAACTCATATAGTCAAAATAAAGTTAGCCAGTGTACAGCACCACTGTAACAGAGCTCTAAAACATTATGGACAAAAGTCAAATGTGCTACTCTTCATAAAGTACATACTATACAGTACGGTGTAAGTGCAATACTGTACAGTATGCCATCAAATTGTAGAAATTGACTTTAAGCACTCACAACCACTATTAAAATATTTGAAACATCTCAAATATACTGCTGAGGAACTGTATAGAGTATAAAAATATTCATCTTTGGTCAAATGGTGAATTATTCTCCACATACCAAAGATTTGTACTATAGGAATTTTATTAAACTGTTCATTTATTGCTCTGAAGTATGACTTTCCTCAGCAAACCACAGCACACTCAGCTCAGGCTTTGCTATCCTTGAGATTAAAGTATGTTCAATTAAAAGTTCCATATATAAACAAGAATCTGCATACCTTACCTTCTTGCAAAATCATTTCAAAATAATATCGAAAGACAGTACAGATTACTTTCAACGTTTCTCTGTTTCTCCTGTTTATAACTTATACTGTACCTCCATATTTGTTTCAACAAAATAAACAAAGAATGTTCAAATTGCTGAAAATATTATATTTATTGTATTTCAACTTGCGTGACTTCAATACATTCAAAAATCCTCCTGGACATTAAAGCTGAAAAGGCATAGTCACGTAAAGGAACAGTAACATGGCTTTGAACAACATTAACCAGCTGCCTGTACATAAAGCACAATAAAACTTTCATACTGCACAATAATTATTAAATTGCATTTGCTCCGACTGTACAGTATTGAAGTCTACAGCGCTGTGGGTTGCTGTGTGTTAAGAGCAATAATGAAAAGCAAAAATTACCGTACCATGCAGAAAGTGTGGAAAGGGTTTATGACTGAGAGTTCACTATTACAGTTCTGTATTATAGGACAAATCAGCCCTACATGTAGCTTTTTCTGCATCAAGACTAAATTTTATAGGGGGCTCATGGAATGCTTAAAAACATTTCTTTTAGCCATTTGAATTCTACCAGTTCCTGGATGTACAATGACAACGGCAAGCCTCATATCACATTTCAACAGAAAATTTACCAACCCACATAAAGTACTGTATAATTAGTACTGCAAACATTTTGAAAAGCAACTACAGTATATAATATATACAGGTACGGAATAAAAATTCTGTTTGATGCTTGTACAGTAATTAAGTAACAAAATTATCTATAGTGGTAAGTATTTTAACTACTCTACATATTAAATTATTGAAAATGAAAACAAACGGTTTTCCTTGCACAGAAGAGACAGTTTGCATGACTTCTCAGCTCGCATCAAGGTTTTATACCTTTGACGCTTGTAGCTTCAACCTTAGCCATTTAACAGAATTATAGCTCCCCCTTTTGTAAAATCCTGGATCCACCCTTGCATGTAAATTACTACTGTTTAATGCCTTTGCAACTTTGCCATGTACTGTACTTTACTACAGTATAGGGCCTGTAGGCTTACACTTATCAAAACAGCATTGCAGAAACCTGAATTTTAGTGTTACAGTAGTTCATTTACTAATTTACATGCATTATTTATTCATAATTTTTATTCTCTGTGGAACTATATTTTTACATCCAATGGATGCAGCATACTGCACATGTGTCAAAAGGGCATATGCCTCACCTGACACAAGGGTATTGACAGCAAATCTTTTACCAAATTGCCTGGATGTCACTTTGTATGGCACCATAGCAAACATTAGTATGACAGCTTCTCACCATCCATGCTGATGGCTATGTCAGCCTGTCTGTCCTCATGTTCACTGACATGAAATTACGAAGTCCTGAGGATCACACAGGGGGACTGCTATATGTTCTGACAGTCACTTTGTTTAATTTGGTGTCTCTATGTTCTGACACCTTGGGGGTTATGGTACAGTAAGGTGAGTAGGTCTACTGTACAGTTCAGTTAGGGTTATGATCAGGGAAGGGTTAAAAACCAAAGCCATTTACCTAAACATCACTGTCAAAATGAACTCAAACAAAATTGTAAATACAACACTATTTATGGTATTATTGTTGTATTGTGGTACAACCAGCCTTTATAGACAGACACTCATCACCCCCAAGTACATATTTCCAGAGTGGGAGTATTGAAATTCTCAGTTGGTGACTGCTCTTTGATTGATAACAAAGTTTGAAAATTAAATAGATGCAGAGTACAGTAGCTCACATTCCACACAATGCAGAGAGAGTGCTTGGATTACACATTTTAGCCTTGTATGCTTACCAGGACATGGCCTTTATAAGCAATACATAGGTTTGTGTTCACACAAGGAGGACCTTTATTATACAGCTATGGGAAGAGCTACACTTAGGGGTCAGATCCAAAACCTGTCACCCAAAACTCAAAAAATTCATTTATATATTGTGGGAAAAGTTTTTGTGTAGTGGTGAAGGATACAGATTGAAGTTTGTGGGAACGTGTTTTTTTAGTGGAATTGTGCCAAGTTTCAGAGATATACGCTCTGAAAATTCAAAATGGTATCTTTCAAGCGTGACGGGACGGAATTTGATCAGTTGGATCCTATTAAAAATAAATAACTTTACAGTGAGATTTTAGGAGGCATTCTATTTATCATGTAGAAAGATACTTCCAACAATATCAAGTTTTTCCCAAATCCCCTAATGAATTGGCGGTGGACCATTTTAATTGGACCAATTCCGTCCCGTCGCATTTTGACATGATCTTTTTTTATTTTACGTATGATCCAATCAATGAATCCGCACAAGACTTTGTGAACTATCAATCTTTCAGGTCCCTAGGATCACCAACTAATATGTTTTAATATAAATTATCTCATAGTGTTAGCAAGTCTTTTTGAAATTTTCATGACGGGACGGAAATTTTGTGCGACAGGACGGAAAATTGTGCGACAGGACGGAAATTTGTAAACTAGGGATGGTTTTTATCACTGCTTAAGTATATTTTGCACTATACACTGTTACTGTACCCTACTGTATAATGATAATACAGTAATTACAGATAAAAATACACCTAGTAGTAAGTGACAGAATAAGCACCAATTTTTTTTTTTCAAATTATACTCAATCGAAAATCATAAGTCAATTTAAATAGTAAGTTTTATATGTTTTGTAAAATTGAACACATTTAGCATTATTTGGTCACACCTTGTGCTGGAGTAATGGCATTGAGGCCATGTTCAACTCCAGTACAGCTCAACAAAGTGTCATCATCATCAGTCATCATCAGCTGTATTCAGTAAATTTGTTATGCATGGGTATTTTGTGAATAAAAGTAATTCTTGCATTTAATTACTAGGTCCTATAGGCCTACATGCGTACAGTTAATATTGGAATACTTGATTCACAAGTAGGGCAGGAAACAAAATTGGTGACAATATGGGCGTACTAAATTTTGCAGTGTGGTGACACACACTACTAGCCCCACCCTGTTCACTTGCTATGGAAAAGATACAATTTTAAAGTAAAACAACAAACAACCAGAAAGCCAATGGGCTTAGTGATTCCTTGCCTCTAGAATACAGTATAAAAATAAACAGCATAGTGGGTTACAAATATGCAGTCTCATTATGAAGTTATACAATTAATGTTGACATTTATGAGCAGAATGAAAGATCCATGGCAGAGGTAAAAGAGATTGACATTATGATACAGTAGCAATTGTCAGATTCACAAAAGTTACCAAGTTCTCAAGTGATGTATATCTTTACAGCTTATTGACCTATTCACCCCTGCTGACTCAAATGACCTTCAACTTTCATTTTAAACATTAGGATCATACAACATGGTTCATTCACAGGCAAGTACAGTATAAGATACTTCACTGTAAGCCTTCTTGAGATATTGTGTTTAGCCCTTCCCAAGTTCTTCTCTAATGCAAAACCAGAATATAAAATTTATGCAGTTTCATATTTGACCATGGGAATTCTTGAGAAATTTTGCTATTTGACCTCTGGTGACCCCAGATGACCTTGGACCTCCCCCCTAAACAAAAGGGTTAATCTTCTCACCACAATGACTTGTCTGAAACTTATCCAAGCTTGCCACCTTGAGATATCGTATTACCAAAGTTTTCAGAGTTTGACCCAAGTGATCCCAGATGATCTTTGACCTCCACCAAAAACACCAGGTTTTTTCCTCTTGATATGGGGCATCTATGTACCAAGTTTGAGAACTGTTAGGAGTTTCCCTTCTTGAAATATCCTGGTAACGAGCTCAGTGTCACAAACGCACACAAATACATACAGTACAGTATAGTACATGTATGCCTCCATGAATACAAAGATTCCTTGATTTCAGGGCAAGAAATAAAAAAATCAGAGTAATGGTGATACTACTCTTTCTATAGTATATCTAGGAAAAACTAAATTTCAGACATGAAGTTTGAACACTACACAGTATTACATATTGACAAAGTTCCGTCCCGTCACGTTTCCGTCTCGTCGCGTGATCACATTTTTTTTAATTAAGTATTTTGTAATTAAAACAAATTCCAAATTGAGATGACTCAATGGTGTAGTAAGTAGGTTAGTTGTACTGTGTGGTAATGTTGAAAGTTGCATTTAACTCCCATTAACTTTGATAAAAATTAGTACTTTGTCTAAAGTGTGAATGTATCATCATTTTATCATTCCATCCCTTCGCGTTTTTAAGTTTGATTACCATGGCAACATGTAAATGATAATTGCGGTTTTCTTTGCTGCTAATTATTGAGTGTGACCTACTTGTATATAAAAACAAAGAGCTACAGTATTATGTGTAAACTCTAGGAAAATATTGAAGAGCGAGCTATCAATTTCCGTCCCGTCGCGCCTCAGGTAGTTTTGGATCTGACCCCAAGTTGCTTAGTTGGGAGAACTGGAACTGTCTGGGATGACAAGAATTACTGTACCCTTTAAAGTATCACTTTTCAGCCTTTAACTTTTTTTATGTCAACAACTATGGCTAATCGGAAGCTAGTACAACTATGAACTGGGGATTAAATCACAGCAATGAAGGTTTACAATAAGTTGTCAACTGGTTCACAACACACTCTCTTTTTCCTTCCTGTCACAATAAGAACCAGCTTCCTCTTGGAAACCATCCAATGACCTCCACGAAGGCTTCATAATAATGCAGCAGATTGATTACTAATGTTTGAAACACCACAGTCCTACCATGGAAGTACTTACTGTACATGTATATACTGTGCATATACTACTGTACAGTGTCGTAACACAGTAGAAACAGACTGGTCCATGTTGCAAACATGCAAAAAACTGTACTAGTACATTTTGAAACAGCCTGCAGTGTACAGAGCAGTTCTGCTCTGTACACTGTACAATATTACTTCTTATATTATGAGTACAGTAATGTACAATATAGGCCCTGTGGTCCAGGTGTGCAGTCTCTTGTACAAAATATAGTATGAGTTTACACTGCTTTGTACAGTCTGTAAAGCACGAGAACTACCTCGTGATTATGTGTGAAATCTTTTGAGTATGTTCCAGTATAATACACGAACAACTTTGTGGATTACTTAGGTCATGAGTATATTACAGGAGTAATGTTTAAATTTTTATTTTCAAAACTTGTCTTCAGGACTTAACAATCCCAACGTACTGTACACTTAATATATAAACCAATGTGAGATCAAATGTTCACATTGCCACACTGCATAAACTGCACTGGCACCATACTTTATAGCCTTGCTATTATTCAAAATCTTTGAGTACTGGGGAATATACTGTACAAATTTTATTCCTGAGTACAACTTTTGATACCACACCACACATACAGTTGAAGTTCACAATACAATAAGAGATAACCCTCTGATGGCTACACTTTTCAAGTGTCCCATGGAACACTGACTTTGCTTAAGACCAGGGGTCAATTTATGTCAGTAGTAAGTGATCCAGGGACTACTTTCAGATCTTGTTCTATTTATATTCCTTTTTCACTGAATACAACTGTTTTCCTAGCCAAGATGCAAATTTAATATTGGACTGTTTGATTGTACGCTGTAGTCTGACAACTTTTATAATCATAACTTGTACAGTATATACTTACAGTACAAAGCCCTACAGGCTACACTTTAAATTAAAATTATAAAGCCTATGACAGCAGGGCCCTGCAAAGCTCTCCTGAGCTGTGAAGCTGTTACAGTAGTTTGAAGGTCTGTTCTTTAAAAAAACAAAGAAAAGAAAAGAAATATTGTGAAATTTATAGTAGGCAAAAAAAAAAAAAAAAAAGTTCTTCAAAAGAACCATTCAAACTGTAATGAAGAGCCATACTGCCCACAAACAGGGAGGTAATCCAAACCACATTCCCTGCCACAAATATTAAACTCCTTCACTGTCAACTGGCATGATAAATAAGTGCTTTAACTGTAGCTCCTCCAGGGAATACATATCTTACTACTGTACCTTAGCTTGATATCCAACTTTTGCCAAGGTAAGCCTTTTTTCATGATAAATAACACACAGGGGTATACCTGTTTGCTTCAACATCATACCCATACTGCATTAAAGGGAAAATGCAGTTCCCCCAATTTGAAGCAGTGTAACTCATTGGTTTACCCTCAATGTTCAATGAATTGACACAGGAACATTATGAAAATACCTGTGAGAGAAATAAGAAGAGATCTGTAAGATTTAGCAATTTTTTGAAAATAAATTTGGGGGGTGGGTGCCATCTCCCTTTAATACAGGATAGGACAGCGTAAGAGTGGTGAAAGTTACTTGGAAGAAAAAGTACTATGTATCATACTGTAGGCCATTTGAAAACTTGAACAGGTGAAGCTGACAAAATACAACGGAATTTGTTGATTTGTTATAGGTAGGGACCCTAGTTATAGGCCTACAGTGTTTTCACAAGTATATACATCAACTCGCTACTTAGGAAATTTTTCCGTGATCTGTCTACAGTACGAGTAGTACTCTTCATCATAGGCCCTACACACTACAGGATTTGTCCTACAGTAGAATTAAAAAAGATGCACTTTACAAAAATCTCTGGATTATAGTCTAGTACAGTATATACCGTATAACATCTACAGTAGTACCATGAGAAGTAGTACTGTACTGTAAGCATGAACTTGTAAAATACCAGTACTTTGGCATGTACTGTACTGTAGATCTGTCTTCTTGTACAGTACCTGTGAAAACATAAGTTCGTACTGCACACTAAAACTCACAGATTAAAAACTGACAATTAATGCTTACTAGCAAATTTTTGTATTCATTCCCATTTTTGAGTAGATATGTATACCTTACTATTAAACTCATAGTCAGAACATCATAAAAAAAATATATACAGTTCAAGCCTGGTACAAACTTAGCTAAGTACATATTACTGCGAGTTTAAAAGTATGGTACAAAAGTTCTACAAAATCTATTTAAATATAAAGTATTTATCTATGTATTGCTAGTTTATACAAAACTGCACAGGCACAGTACAGTGCATTACAGTACAGTAAAATATTGGCAATATTTTGAATTGCTCAAAACAATGAAATGGTCCACACTTGGAAGTTGGATATAAGCCAATTCACTGCTGTTAACTAGATTAGTCATTTCCTGGATTTACAATACTTTACAGCGTACCTTGGAAAAGATATTTTTGGCAGGACTTCTTGTTTCTGACTGATTCATAATGCACATCTCTATTGCAGCTTCATTGAAAAGTGGATTTACTGTAAGTCAAGAATAACTTAGCATGACATATGTAGGTTGAGAGCTACTACAGTAAGGGTGCAGGAAGCAGGGGGGGACTGGGGAACAACAGCCCCCAGCAAAAATTGTGGGGGCAAAAGTAGGTCCCTCACTTTCCAAGGACAAAAACCTGTTATTTGTCTCTTCTATGAAAAATATCAAAAATTTGCAGTAATTTACCTTAAAAATTTGTCCCAAATGATGCACCAAATTGCATCTAAGGTCCTTCAAAAATCCAAAAATTTTCCAAAGAAATTGTCAAAAATTTTCTATAAAAAATGTCAAAAATTTGCAGAACTTAACTTACATTAAATGGCAATTCTCATCATCCCAAACAGTTCCAATCCTCCCATCTAGATGCAACTTGTAGCTCCTCCATTAACTATTAAAGTGAAGCTCCTCCTTGTGCAGATACAAACCTATTTTATTCCTGAATTTCATGTTCTGGTGAGCATAAAAGGCCATGATGTGTAATCTAGACACACTCTCCTCTCTCTGCATTTTGTGGAATGGGAGCTACTCTGCATCTTTTGAATTTTCAAACTTTGATGTCAAGCCTAGAGTAGTCACCAACTGAGAATTTTAATAATGTTCACCACACTAAAAGTATACACTGGGATGACAAATATTTGTCTTACAAATTTGTCCAAAGTGATACACCAGGTTGCATCTAAAATCTCTCAAATAACCAAAAATTTTCCAAAAAACTTGACAAAAATTTTCTGTACACCAGAATGCAAAAATGCATTGAGGTTTCGATGAACTCATTTTGGTAGACTGAAGCTATATCCAGAACTACATAAGG
>WURT03148818.1:0-11029 GCA_009936505.3 Holothuria glaberrima
AAGTGGAGCATGCCAAAGTCACGTGCAGCTGCTTCGGCATGATACAGACCGGCACAGGCAACGAACGAACGTTCGTACACAGTATGTATTACAATGACATACACGGTGTGTGCCATAAGGTAGTGTGTGCCATATCTTGTGTACAGTAGTTAGATGCTTTTTGAGAAGAGTAACAGGAAAGCAGTTAACGAGAAAGTTAAATGATTGAGGAGGTATTTTATAGTGCACTAGTTGCAGTAACAAACTTACATTGAATTATTGTACGATGCACACCGTTACGGCACATTGGGCTCAAAGCTACAGTAGGTTATGGTCAGAACCTGCAGGACTCGTTGGTAATGTATCTGACTGAACATCGCATGATTGTGCTAATATAACTGGTCAAATTAAAATTTTTGTCTGAATTTCAAACTCACGATATTAGGAACCAATAGTACACTGAAGTAAATTTAGTAAAGCATTGTGATGTATGATTAGTGGCAACGCTAACATGACTTGATGAACGTGATTTCTGTACAAAGAACAATTATGGTACAGCTGTACATATGCCAGCCTCACCAAGTGTTGCACAGCGGTATAATGGGTGCGTGGAACATCTGTTCAATCAGCGTGTCTCATACTTCAAAGTCACGTTTCAACGGGCAACAATACGCTGTAAATTTCCAGTCTCTGATTCGATCTGAGCAAGTCACGTATCGTGCTTGTTTAGTTATTTTTTGTTATGGTGTTTTGAATGTTGTTGGGAAATTTCTATGTGGGATTCTGCTGGAATTTTGTCATTCAGATGAGAGGCACGACGGCCATGTGCTTGCGGGCACGATGGCCATCGTGGCCGTAAGTAATGACTGATTTTGTAGGGCACCATGGCCAACCCCTGGGCACGACGGCCATGGCCGTCGTGGCCGTCGTTTAATTCCAGCCCTGATTATAAGAATACAAAAATTATTACAATTTTTTGTAGCAGAAAGTGAAATAATTTGCCTTGATTTGCTCTCTTTCTTCTTATTGCTGTCACCAAAATTTTTTACCAAAGACATTTTTTATTACATTGAACTGATGTAAAATCGATGAAAGGTCGAAATTTCTCTCCACATTTTTGCTTCGAGGAGAGAGCGAAACTTATTCGCAGTCATTAATCGTATGTTTGGTATAGGTCTGAACTGTATGCAAACACTGATACTTCAGGCCATGTCTATGTTCTGTACAGAAGTTCTTGTGAAACACATTGAGGGCACAGTAAGGTGCCTGTGTGCCTGTCTGTAATTGTATACAAAGACCCATACATTAGGCTATGCACAGGTCTGCTCTGTAGAGAAGTTGACTTACATTTCAAGATTACAGGACATGGTAGGAGGAAGTTATTTTTTCGAATGCTACTTGAATGCTTTTGCTGCTAAATTGCTGGTTGTAACCTCATATTTTGCAGTGCTGTAACAGTGGGTGCTCTAAATATAAAACGTGTGTTAATTTGTGTGGTGTGAAAGTGTACCTTGTACATTTATAATTTAAGCAATGGTGATTATAACTGAAATGTGGCCCTGACCACCATGAGCTGTGAACATAAGTTTGACACACTGGATTTCATACTCGACTGGTACTGTACAGTACGTACACCTACTCTACTCAAAGAAGGGTACAGTTTCTCCATTGATTTGCACAGCGTATTGACCAGGTATTTACATATGGATATATATATAGTGCATGCATGTATTACATACTGCGGAATGAAACTAATAAGAACAAACACCTGTGAGTCTAGTACTACCCTGTGTTGGTGTAGGTAATACACAGTAGGATGGTGTGAGTTTGCCAACAGGGTTGGCGACTGGCGCGGGATTGCAGGAATCACGCACAAAGGTTGTCAGTTCCCGCACAAAGAAACTCGTTGAGGGGGAATTCCCGCACAGATTTTCGTATGGACCCATTCCACAAATGTCTGTACTTTCTGCCTCACATTCATAATAATTCTGCTCACAAACTGCACACACAAAGTCAAAGTAGTAAATGCACTGACTAAACCACGTGAAGATGTACTTTCCGTACGTAAATCCCATGAACTCTTGTTGCGTGCGTTGACGTGTGCGTTTTTTTTATGCAGTAGTTACGTTGTACTCTGAGAGCTTGTACCGTTGTGGTACAGCATAAACTCTCTGTACAGTTTGGCTGCTTTCAATGTGACTTAAGACTAATGTTACATGCTAGGCTGGTGGCATGTATCCATATACTGTATACAATACATTAGGATGGTGTGTCAGCTCTACAGAAAAAAAGTATCGTACGTCAAAATTAGCGGAGTAAAATTTTTGAAAATGTTGTTAAGGGCTTAGCTAAAGTATTTAAACATGCCATGTAAATATTTGGTGAAATGAATGCCAACTACATAATTTTGGATACCTGTCAATTTAACGATGGGGCTTGCCTACTAAGACTGCAGTCTTACACAGGTCTATAGTGTGTTCAACTCAACAGTGGCACTGCCAATTGAAAGGATTTAAACGATCGGAGCTTGAACTTTTGGGACCACTATCTCAGAATTTTGCATGCATGCTAAATTGGCAAAACCTTGTCGTTTGACAATGAAAAAGATTTGAGTTGCTTGAAGAGTGTGTGTAATTTTTTTGCTGAAGTCTACAGTATACAGGTTTATTTGGTGAATTTACACACACTCTGGACTTGGGACCTCAAGTACAGTATTGGAAATGAAAGTGCACTTGATGCCTTATCTCTGTAAATAATCAGTGCAGAAGACATGAGCTTTCCCTAAGAATCAATAACTGCAAGTGCTGATAGCCTAGGCCTGGTTGTAAATAAATGTAGGATGAGGTGGGGGTGCGGTGGGATATGGTTACACCACTTTTGGTTTGTACCCTGGCAGGTACGTACCAATTTTTTTCTACGATTTGACATGGCTAGAATCCCCCCCCCCAAAATTCACAGATCCCCCTTAAAATTTTAGACCAAGGGTGAATTCCCCCCCTTAAATTTTTGAGCTGCCACTAACCCTGTTTGCCAAAATACTGCAAGCTTCAAAATACTTTCATTTTACTATTCATTCTGTGAGAGACTTTGATTACGGTCTAAACTGGAAAGAAATAAAACAGGCTGGGGGCGCAGTGGTAGTACAGTATTTTTAGTATTCTTATTTTTCATCCCAAAAGTACCCACTCAGGGTTTGTAAAACAACAAGACAGGCAAATGATTTGTTGAATTATCTTGACCTTTATTCATACATGTATGAGCAGTGAACTTGCAGGGAAACTTCTTAGGAAAATTATCTTGATCATCAAATTATCACAATAATTTTTTGTTTTATTATCGCAGTGGCTGAAAGTCAATACCGCCAAACCCTAATGGTAAAACTGGGTGCTCAGTAAAAGCATGTGTGTATAGTGAGTGTACATTGAGTCAGTCGTTTCCCTGAGGCTTGAGTCGGTCGCTGTACAAGACCAACGTATGACACACACTATGCAAAACACCTTTAAGGTGACTGACTCATGGCACCACATAGTCCACAGTTTGCTTAACCTAGTATTTGGGTGCTTTGAGCTTCTCATACTATTGTAGGTAAGCAATATATGCCATATACAAAATTGGGCTATCACGCCTGTAAAGAGCTGGACACAAACACGCATTGCGTCTGCCTAAATCATGCTGCAGCTCTAGAAATTTTCATCCTAATCCCAAAATAAATAGATTAGCTACAGTATAAACTCCATTCTTTGTTGTCAAATCACAAAAATATGGGTTGCTAGCCAATCAGTGAATGTTTTACAAAATGTTTCAATGTACATGCACCTTTTTGCAGAAAACTACTGTACCATTGTACCACATATGATCTCCTTACAGACACCGTGAAGTACAGAACGAAAGCAAATGGGCATGCATGCTTACAGCTGTATGTTAGTGTACATCGTATGTACACCATTTGTATCATCCCATAGGCCTACTGTGTGCCTAGACATACATATGTACTTACGAAGAGAAATCCCAAGATCTGCGCCTTTAGTTCTTACATTTCTTTCGTACATACATGTGTAAGTGTAGCCCACTATGTTCCAGGTAACAATGCAATGTTGTTGAGATATGATACAGGACGTGCATGGCCTACTGTATGCATTGCATGCTATGCTAGAGTCATATAACTGACCTCATTGGGATTCCGACCCTTTTGAACGTTAGCGAAAATGAGAAACAGTTTATCCGTCTCTAGGATACAAATGTACTAATTGGAATTGATGGATAGCCTACTGTACATTGTATACCCAATCCCCACCTCACCTTTTCCTGGCTAATTGTAGCCTACATGGTCTGTTTTCTTCTCCCAAAATTATCCCAACCATTTCAAAATGAAATTTTTACTTGCAATAACCAATTATGAATTTAAGCGTCTGCCATACAACCAGTTTCTGTAGAGTAGAGCTCTGCCAATCTGCAGAATTAAGCTCATCATGTGCCTTCAGTTTAGGACTGAAATCCTCAAAAAAATTCCAAACAATTCACCCCCGATACATGTACAAAAATAGAGCAAGGTCTGTAACATTTGTATTTTTTAAACCAATGATACTAAGCAATTTTTAAGCATCTTAAACCCGAAAGTGTTGTCCTAAATCTAGGCCTACGATCCCTCCGAGTTGTTTAAAATTTTACGTTATTGTGTAGGCGTTTCAGTCTCAGGGTAGCCAACTCAAACGTAAAACTGAATACCATACAAAATTATCTAGATCATGGCATTCATTTAATAAAATACTGTCAACACACGTGTAAAATACTTTTAACTATGCCCGCCCTGTCTAATATTTTCGAAAACTTTTCTTCCATAATTTTCGTGTACGATACATTTTTGTTCAGAGTTTCTTCACTTTGGCTGCTAAGCTATCCTAATGAGTTTACGGTATGTAAAATACGTATATTGAGCCTATCCTAGTCTAGTGTTTCAAAGTAATACTGAGTGACAGGCAGTACTACAAAAATTTTGGTTCATGTATGGCTTGGTGCAAGGTTGCTATATGTGCGGCAGAGCTGCCGCGTGATGGTGATATGTGTGAGGTGAATTTAACGTGGGAAATTTATGGAATAATTATAAAATCTATCGGACTCTTAGGCTACAGACAAATTTCATAATTTTCAAATTTTTTTCAAGCAAGTGGGGATGACAATGGCAGAGCTCATTAAACCTCACATTATTTGGTTAGACTTACCTTATCTGCGTGGAGCCATGAAGGGGCGATTTTGTCAAGGCGGAGTGATATTTGGCTCTCATGTTTTTTGTTAGAGGGTGATTTTTAGAAACATGCGGGTGAAGCGCCGTCTCTTCAGTTTGTTTTCTGCCCTGAAAGATAGATATAATTATGTAGGCTACCTAAACTATGAATATATACTACAGAAGACTACATGTGGGGTGAAAGCGCATATATACCCCCCCCCCCTTTGCTTATCTTGGATAGATTGCTAATGTGTACAGAACCTCTGAACTTTGCGAGCAAGAAATTTGGGTTTTCAAAATATGTGCCTGTGAAGTTTTGCAGCTGCGTGGGCTACCACATATTCAAAAATTTTGACTGGTCTAGATCTTTCTCAAATTCACATATAGGCCTACTCCTTTAAGACCCTTCAGTCTAAGAAGATTGCACTTACAGTAGTGTCCAAAAATGTCTAAAAATTTTGATTTGTAGGCCTACTTGTAAGCGATCCTGTTTTGTCTTCTTAAATATTCTATCAAGCTTCTAAATCTTGTTACTGGGACATTCACACTAATTGTATGCTAAAAGGCATGTTTGCTGTTCAATTGTGATACTGTAGTCCATATCTACTGTACTGTATGGTTACACTCCTAGCAATAATCACAGTAACATGCTGGAAAATTTTTGAACTTGAATAGCCTAGGCCTACAGTAGTTCAATTTAAAACCAAGTTTATGTGAGAAATATGCCTTGGTACCATTGGATAGGGACCACCATGCTACAGCCTTTTGCCGAAAGCTCTCTGCACACATTCATTATTATGATGCATTGAAAATCCTTAGTCTTCATACCAGCACAGTTCTGGTGGAAATTGTTTTTCTTCTAATAGCAAATTTTTGAACAGGTCTATCTTAATTAACTACCAAAACTGTTCCTTTCCAAACATTCAGCAAGTGCCGTAAGGAGTACAGTATTGCAGTTGTTTTTGATCTTTTAAAGGCTGTCTAATATAAGCCCAGGCAGCAAAATTTTACTACTTCTGGCCCATCCTCCACTTTAAATGAAAAAAAAAAATGAGGAGTGTTGTACACCTTCAAGGCAGAGCCACAGTAGCCTGCCCTATTACATTTGGTCAAGGTCATATTGACAATTTGACATGCAACTGTGTGTTAGCTTTAGTGGGAACATAACTGACCGTACAAGTCATAGTTGACCAACCAGGGTGGAGCTATGTGGTTCCATGAATGTCGATGAATGTCTATGAGGTCCAGAGGTCCCAATAAAACAAATGTGACTACAGTACATAGCCCTAAGCATGGTTTTGTCATTCCAGCTCTGAAAACTTGGATGGTGACAGTGGGGCTGGATGTGTGCGTAGCATACTTTTAATATTTCTTTCTTGTCAGCTCGAATGAGGACCGGGGGAGGGGGTGGGGTGTAAATCCTGTCTCCTGCCCTGTGGCAAGACATTCTTTGGTGAGAGTAGGGTATGGTTCCAGCAACTCAACTGGATTATGAATCAACTTGGAGACTATTTGAGTCATGGCATGATTTTGTACCATACAGTAGCTTCTGGTAACAGTGTTATACTGGGGAAAATTTGCAAACGTTTTTTTTCAAGTTTTGAGCTGAATCAGATGCCTATCTTCTGTATCAATAAAATAAGATGAGGCATGCTAAAGAGCACAAACAAAACATTGGTAGGCACTTAAGAACAAAAATAATTAGAAAAACATGAACCTCTGTCCAGCTCTTTGAGTAAGGAGTATATTGCAGAGACATGTATAGGTTAAATTCTCAGTGTACATAGTGACGCCACCAGGGTCTGGTGATTGGGGGGTGGGTCACCACAGATGACGTCATAATGGGACCTCACTTAACCACCCAAGTCTGCTTAAATTGCACCCATGATTGAAAACAGCATTGGGGGATCCTTCCTTTTTCACTACATAAAGGTGCCATCCTGGGGGAGTGGTATAAGGGGTGGGGTCCCCTCAGCTTTGAGAAATTTTTGTTATTTAAAGTTGCTTAGATGCAAAATGGTTCAATCTTTGGAATATTTTTGGGACTGATCAAATGGCTGGAAAATGCAAATAATGTAGTGAATTCTAATTTTTGGTTTATGGTTTGATTTATGTGCTGTAATTCAGTTATGTCCGCCTCAAAACAAAATCCTCTTGGGCTACCATGTACAGTCTGATATCAAAAAGCTTGAAGGGCTACTTCTTTCAAAAATATTTTCCAAGCCCTGGCCCGAGATGCAGTCATCAGGGCCTGGAAGAGCCGTTTCCTGCAATCTGGCAGGCTTCATGGTCGCGCTCCGCTTAGATAGTAAAGAATTATAATCACGCGGGAAATAATTTTTTGCTTTCATGACGTCAAAATTTTGTCGCCAGAGCTATAATTTACGCACCCTTATTAAATCTTTAATAAGGAAGAAAAACTGTTTTTTGACATTTTCATCCTTTTTTTGTCCTCCAGAATGTTGTGATTTGATGGTAAGAAAAATCACGGTAATTGAAAACAAAAAACGGCACAATAATCATCTGATCTGGTTAGGGAACAACGCAAGTGGAAAATACAATGTATTGTTGAGTATTAGTGCCTTTGCAGTATATACAGCCGACTGGTCATCTTTAATTGCCTTCTCTTTGGGCAAAGTTTTTATGCAAAAATATGTCCATAGAGTCCACAGAAACTATTCTTGGACTATTATGAACTTCCCTTTGCTTCATTGCACATTATAAAAGGGTATCTAAAGGCTGGCAGACACCATATAGGGCCTTTGGCAAGCTCTGGATACAAAATGGGGCACTGTTACATTATGTATGCATGCATATTACCTGACATCCAAATGATACTGTAGAGTATGGTGCTGAGCACTTCACAACTATTGTATTTTTACTAATTTTGAACAAAAATTTAGACCAACGGATAATAATGGGGAATAGGAGGAAGAGAGAGCATGTACATGTAGGTGCAGGGAGGTGATTTTTGCCCTCCCTGATACAGTAGGTACGGTATACTGTAGCAAGAGGGTGAAAGTCTAACAAGTGTGTTTCCGAATAAATGCTTTTTCAATGTAAGTGTATTAACAATCACAACCTATACCGATAATGGCTGTGCGTGAAGTACTCAGTAAAAGTATTTGAAAAAGGTATAACAACAAATATGTACTTTCAGCCTTCCACATTGTGCTAGATTGAAAGCTCCCATATAGATGTGAGGCCCCTACAGTATAGAGGTTGGAGATGTACAGGTCTCTGTTTCGAAAAAGTATTGTGATCAGAATAGTTCCATGTATTTTTACCTTAGTACTGTAATGGTCATGAAATGGAGTGCAAGCCGTGACAAATGCGTGCTCACAGAAATTTTTCATTAAATAACATTTTGTTGACAAAACCTGCATTCAGGCTCTGCATTGAGACACTTTAAATTTTCCAGCAAACCTATATATGCCAATCAAAAAGCCAGTCTTTTACCTGGAAATTCCTGAACAACTTTCAACTTTTGCTGCTATGCTTCTCCACGAGTTGGTATTGGAAGATATAGGTAATAAGAATAATATTGAGGTAAGGTTTGAAGCGCGCTGAGAGTATGAAAAATTTGGATAGTTTACAAAGGATTTGGGAAAATTCTTAGTTTGAGAACCATTTGTGATAGTAAATGATTACAATAAATAATAAATCCAGCACTCGGTCAAAAACACACTTCACCCTACAGAAATCTATAGGTTAAACACCTTTTTCAACATTTTAAAATTTTCAGCATTTTTTTTTCAGAAATTAGTTGGGGGGATGTGCCCCCGTGCCGTGCCGAGTGTACATGTTAGGCAATGGCAAAAGTTCCAAGACATGCTGAAGAGAATTACATCACAGCCCTGGAAAAAGTTTAAACCCAAAGCTGGCAAGTGTGTTGCAGACTGTTGTAGGAGGGTCTTTTGCACATGCCATGTAAATGTTTTTGATGTTCTTGCCCGCGTGAAGTATTATCGATGCTTTTCATCTGATAATCCTGCTTTGTGTGAGGAAGGCACTGTTACTAGTACAAACTTACATGCAGAGAGCAGTAGCTTACTTGTTTGATTGAACTGTGCATTTCAGGCTGAAATTTCTCCAGTTGGGGAGTTAGGAACTTTGTATTACTGTATCTTTGCTAATGCCAAGAACTATCTCTCCAGAATATCATTAGATTATTTTATCTTTTCCACACATCTTAAATTGACCCAAAGAACATTTTTATTGAGATTCTTAGGGCTCAACAAAGTCATATTGAGTACACAGTAGGCTACAGAAAGTCAAATGCTTCAGCCAATCACAGTTAGTGTTACAGTACATGATTGCATTTACTGGGAAATCCAAATGTACGGTGTATTGTTCACAAGGAAACTTAAGTATCTTGCAATGAAATTACTTTTTACAGAGGTTTATTCCATTTTTTCCCTTAAGCTTATCACAAATTTTCATTTTTTCATATTTTTGTGAATATTCATAAGTGTGAATTCTGCAATTCCTTTGTCCATTTGAAGTCAGCTATTACGGAGAGATTTGCAAGGGACACTTCACCAGTTTTGGGATCCTGTCCATACTTGAGGACTTTGAGGATGATGGATGCTACTTTGGTAAAGAAGTGGTGCCTAGTTACATTCTTTTTGGGGTCTAACAGGCGCTGCTTGGCAGGAAACAAGCTCCAAGTAGCACTTGGCGCCCACTCAATTTCACCCTTGGCCTCTGCTAATATTCCATGATGATGTAACAGAGTGGCTCTTTTGCATATTGCAAACAAAGTTCATTAGCCACACATTACAGTAACTTCTACGGTGCAAAACTTGCCTGAAATTTTTATAATTTGTATAAGTCTGCCTAATTGAAGGTGGCGGTGGGGGGAGGGGTGATGGGCAACCTGATTTTGTTTGCCTTTAGAGGTATAAGACATTGAACAGAAAAAGGAACATGTAGTAGGAGTGACTTAATATGTCCACTAGGTACTGTAAAATAATTTTTTGAAGTCTGTTTTTTTGAGGAGATACCTGTAAATTATAAGATTCAAGTTTCAGATTTAAGTTGTGATGCTAGAAATA
Source organism: Holothuria glaberrima (assembly GCA_009936505.3). Lineage (NCBI taxonomy): Eukaryota > Metazoa > Echinodermata > Holothuroidea > Aspidochirotida > Holothuriidae > Holothuria > Holothuria glaberrima. Next base: position 10,261 of record WURT03148818.1, read on the forward strand.
TATGTATATCTATACTGGCTTTCAAATCCCCTGAAGACTATTGTACTGCATTACACTTATCCAGACCACAATGCATGTAAGGTACTTTACTGTGCCAATATACTTGGGAATAGACTTCAGTAGGAGTAAAAAAAAGTGTGCTTTTCTTTTCACTAATGTGCCTTTTTGGTTTCCCAAAAGGGAAAATGTAGGAGCCGCTCTTGCCAACCTTGCAGAACTTTTAGGGGGACCGCAGATTGCACTGTCAGAAATGACTAACTTACCACACAATTAAGGTGTGGTCTGGTTTTTTATGTCAGGACCACCCGATCGTCGGTTTGGACTTGACCAAGACCACCCGAAACCGACATATCATCCTGTTCAGACCGCCCAAGACCGAACCGTTGTCGGTTTCGGAGACTGCCAAACCACCCATCCTGATGAAGCTTTCAAGTCAGACCACCCGAGACCGAAGGAAAAAAATCCGAAGCAAAGTGTAATGGCAGAAACATACGTTTAGTAGGATTTTCTTTATTACTGCATATTAATTACAGATTACACAATTAGCCTAAGTTAAAGAAAGGCCAAATTTGCGATCAAATTACAATCAACAAGGCAAAAGTTACTGGATCCAAAAAAAAAAAAAAAATAAAAAACAAGAGGGTAGGTATTGGGTAAGAAAATAATCTTAAAATTGAGTTAAAGTTACTCACATAATTGAAAACAAGTTTAAGGACAAGTCCTAAGATCAAAGTGTAATCAATGAGAGGGAGGGTTAGAAAATGTAAAT
>WURT03148851.1:0-11028 GCA_009936505.3 Holothuria glaberrima
TTTTTTTTTTTTTTTTTTTTTTTTTTTTTTTTTTTTTTTTTGGGGGGGGGGGGGGGGGAGTGTGGAGGAAGGATCATCCACAAAGAAGATTCTCTGTATATTAGTGCATATTTGACAGAGTGGCTTGTGGGTGCCACTGCCCCATGTTTTAAACAAAAGTGTTTTTAGTAGTGAGGGTGAAAGATTAAGTTTATCAAAATTATCAAATTATCAAATTTGTGAATTGTAATTGTCCCATATTTATTATCAGTTCTCCATCTGTGTTTTGGTGTAGGGTCAAAGGCCATAATTGAAACCTCACAAAGATGATGTGTCAAGAAGGAAAACATGTCTGGATATTTTCTTTAGCTTTGTAGTTGTGCCAAAAATGGATATAATTTTAGGGTGGGTCTTTAGTTTTATAGTTTGGAGTCTTTGTTTGGTAGCAGGGTGGGTCTTTGGTTTACAGTTTGGAGTCTTCGTTTTGTAGTAGGGTGGGTCTTTGTTATTTAGTTTGCCTTCTTTTTTTTATAGTTTTAAATGGTCTTGGGTTTTACAGTTGTGGGTCTTATGGCCTTAATTTGTAGACACATAGTGATACTTTATACATTGGCATACTAGTGCACATAGTCAACTCTTTCTTTTGTAGTCCATTAATCATGCAGCATTTCTCCTTGTTACAGTGATTACTCAGTTTAAGTTACTTTGTGATCCCTGTCATTGTACTGTATATAGTGCCATAGTACAGCCATAACAAATGTTTCCAAGTTTTGTTATGAGATGATTTGATAAATAGCATTTGTAGAGTAGTGCAGCATTGTGAGAAAACTGTCACTCTGCTTACAGAATATTTGCTGACAAACTGTTTTAGTGACATTTGTGATTGGTTTAATAGGCTGTAAAAACAGTGTATTACGTGTAGTGCTTCTAGTTGAGTAATCACAAGGTATATTTTGAATGTAATTAATCAGTTTTCAAAGAGTGATTACGACTGCTGGCAGTAGTAGATTACAAGTACAGTACTAGAATAAGAGCACCGTACAGTGCTTCTTCTCTCCCCCCCCAGTCACATTATGGAGTATCGTACTGATATCTATTATCTATACACTTTGCAAATGCGGTGTTACAGGTAGCACTTTTAGCTATAAATATTATTTGTCTTTATTATTAATTGGTTGTGCTAGGATATGGGTAGAGTCCCTCCCATGTCATATTGTCAACTATGATGCAGATACATGTACACTTTGTGCATGTAGTAGTATGGTATAATATGTGCAGTGTCCTTCACATTCCGAGTGATCCTTGCAACTATGAATGTATGTGATTCAATATGTTGGTAATACATACTGAATTTATCACAACTTACCAAACAAAATAAAAAGAAATCCAAGGTAGGTAGTCCAAAGAACACCAAAATTTTGATATATCGGTATTATGGGACTGGCCATTCTGTTGGTATTAATATATAAATATTCAAATATATCATTACCAGAATTCTGCCTTACCCTGGTGTTAATCCCATACAATGTACCAATTGTCTTTACATTCCACATTTGCTTCCCTGTGTGTTGACAAGCGAATTGGTTTTTCTTAATGGGAACTATTTTTTTCATTTATATTTTTCAGTCCCTTTCTTTTGGCAACATTCAGCATGTGATAACAACGGTGGATGCCCAACCTACCTATGATAATATGATTGTTGTATTTGTTGTGGGACAACTAAAGGTAATATCCTAACCTACAGTTAGTGTTTATATCAGGTACCATAGCTTTATGCCTAGAGATTTGCTTAATTACTAAGCTTTGGCAAATCCAATACTTTTGAAGTCCAGTACCAAAGGCCTTAAGAGTCACCACTCAAAGCTTCTGTTCTTTATAATGGTACCAAAACCCCTGTGTTAGGACAAGACTATGTACTATTACTACAGCGATGAATTTCAAGTGGGAGCAACATTGCAGTCAAATGTAGGGAAAACTAATGGCTGTGTGAAGCAAAACACTAAAACAGTTAGGTCTGCACACTTCATTATCAAAACATTTAAAAGCACAAATTTGGTATGTTTCACAAAATGGTTATATATGTTGGGAAATATTTTGATGATAGTGAAAGTTCCACAAGAGGTATGACTCCAAGGAAAGTGGAGTCCTTACTCCTGGCTAGAAGTGTTGACTCCCAAGCAGACTTGGGTAAACAGTCTCACAATAATCAGAGACCTTGGGTGAAAATGTACAAAAATAAAGCAGGATGCACAGTTAGCAAGGCCAGTCAGTGGCTTTTGCGGATGCATGGCTTTTGCACAGAAAATCCCAACACCAGCAGGACTCAAAACTGGTTGCCCTGGCACAAAAGCTCTATAAACTTGCCCAGCTGCACCAGAGAAAGGGGAAATTGGAGATGGTTTGATGCAAGTAATAATGCCAGATGAGTGCTGTAAACGATCTGTCAAATGAGGCAAAATATTCTTGTACATAGTTTTTGATTCCTTGCCAGAGGCTGAAGGAATCTATGTGATGATGATGTCGTGTGTGTGTGTATGTGACATCTTAGCTTGTAAACACAATATCTCTAGGTGGCAATGACCGACACTTTTCATATTTGGTATATAGATTTGTCATGTTGAGAGGAAAAACCCTAGTGTTTTTGGTAGAGGTCAAAGGTCATTCGGGTTCACCAGAGGTCAAAAGCGGAAAACCTTGTAAACATGATTTCTCGAAATAGGAATGACAGACACTTTTCAAATTTAGTATGTAGATTTGTCATGTTGAGAAGAACCCTATTGTTTTTGGTGGAGGTCAATGGTTATTTGAGGTCACCAGAGGTTCAACTGTGAAAACCTTGTAAATGGCTTGTAAACACGATATCTCAAGGTAGCAATGACTGACACTTTTCATGTTTGGTATATAGATTTGTCATGTTGAGAGGAAGAACCCTATTGTTTTTGGCAGAGGTCAAAGGTCATTTGAGGTCCCCAGAGGTCAAAAGAGGAAAACCTTGTAATCAGGATATCTCTAGATAAGAATGACCGACACTTTTCAAATTTAGTATGTAGATTTGTCTTGTTGAGAAGAAGGCTATTGTTTTTGGTGGAAATCAAAGATCATTTGAGGTCACCAGAGCTCAAAAGCCCAAAACCTTGAAAACATGATATCTCGAGATAGGAATGACTGACATTTTTTATATTTTTGTATAGATGTTTCATTTTAAGAGGAAGAACCCTACTGTTTTTTGTAGAGGTCAAAGGTCATTCAGGGTCACTAGAGGTCAAAAGCGGAAAACCTTGTAAACATGATTTCTCGAGATAGGAATGACCGACACTTCTCATATTTGGTACATAGATTTGTCATGTGAAGAAGAACGGTATTGTTTTTGGTGGAGGTCAAAGATCGTTTGAGGTCACCAGAGGTTAAACTGTGAAAACCTTGTAAATGGCATGTAAACACTTTTATCTCGAGGTAGCAATGACTGACACCTTATGTTTGGTACATAGATTTCTTATGTTGAGAGGGAGAACCCTATTGTTTTTGGTGGAGGTCAAAGGACATTTGAGGTCACTAGAGGTCAAAAGTAGAACACTTTGTAAACACGGTATCTCAAGGTAGGAAAATTGGATAGATATATGTAGTATGTGGATGCCTTATGGTGAGATTTACCTAATTGTTTCTTGTGGAGGTCAAAGGTCATCAGGGGTCACCTGGGGTTAAAGTGTGAGAACCTTCTTAACACTATTTCTCAATGTAGAAAGCGTGGATAGATTTCATTTGTGGTACATGGATGCTTTATGGTTGGAGGAAGAACCTTTTTGTTTTGGGGAGGTCAAAGGTCACCTGGGGTCTTAAGAGGTTGAAAAGCAAAATTGCCTGAGAAAATCCCAACATTTTCAATGGCAAGCAATCACTATGCATTTTGCTTTCTGGTTAGAAAAGACATTCACACACGCAGTTTCTGCAGGGGTTGTGTTCACTGTACATGTGTTCACTAGCCATTCATGACAGGAAGTGTGGATACATTTTATTCTGACTATGTAGATGCATTATATGGACCAGAAGTGAAATTGTGGGAACTTTGTAAAAGGTTGTGTGACATGAAAATAACATAGTTGGATATTTCATGTAAAAAGCATTGAAAATTTTAATCCAGAAAATAGCTGCAATTCCCTTAAAAATCCATCAAATATTAACCATTTTACAGGGGAATTTCTATTTCACACTTGTATTATAAATAAACATGAGCTAAATATGCAAATATGTGACATTGAAAGATGAACATACCATATATGGCCCATGTTAGCCTTTGTTTTTCAACCTTAATTTCAAGGACACTAGTAGCATTGTTATCCCCTGAGGGGTTTATTATGAAAGTTATAATTCTTTCCTTCAGAGACATTTATCTCTCAACAAACTGTAATCTGTCTTATCAGTAATTAAAAGATTATATAGGGTTAACAAAAGAAATCTTAACACTGTGCAACATGCCACATCAATTTTTTGCATAGGCAATGAGTTTCATCGAATATTTTGAGAACAGTAAAAGATGTTGAAATAATTCCAACAGAGCTTTCATTGGAGGACTTAATTGTTTAACTGACAAGTGAAACAGCTCCTTCTGGTGGCATTTCACATAACCTTTAACATGATACAGTACACAATAGGAGACATGTACACTTTGCATACTGATTGTGTAGTCTATAGGTTGTATTGACTAGAAGTACCTTACAGTCTTCCTACCTTTGCTAAGTTACAACATTACATTGAACCATCTTCCTGAAGTTTTCAAAACCAGTGCAAATGTTATGCTGTATTCAATACATCCTCTTCCTGTACCCCATACTATACTGTCTTGCCCCAGCACCAGAAGGTGCAGATTTAGTAAACCAAGTACCTTCTTTAGTTCCATCTCCACCCCTGGTTAACATGATGCATATTTGCACTGCAGTGCAGATTTTGAAATGTTCAACTGATTGCATTTTCTTGTTCCTTTTTGCAGACGGATGATGACAAACCACATGGTTTTAGTCAAACATTTGTACTGAAAAGGGAAGCTGATAACAGGCTGTATGTTGTAAATGATATGTTCAGGCTTTCATTACACCACAGCTGATCATCAAAGTACCATCTTGAGTTATTAAACCTGCTAGGAAGTATCTGTCATGGTTTACTTACATTATGATAAGCTTAGCATCAGAGGAACAGTCAGGACTGTTTAACCAGTGAAACAGCTGTCATCAAGATCAGATCATTTCCAGTCATCATGATTTTGACTTGTTAAAAAGGCTCTGTGACTGATGAGTTTTTGCCAAGTATAAGTCTTAGCTGTGTTGCCAACTGTTGTAGATGCACCTCCATGGTGTCATCATTTAATTCTTGGCTTGATATTGTAGACGTCCTATAATTCTGCATTGAGAATCAGATATCCTATACAGAGGGAAGTCACCATATTATTTACAAGTTAGGTTAATTATACCCATGTGACAATTGTCTTTTGCATAAAAAGTGGTTTTACTTACAATTTACATAATTAACTGTGACAAGTGACAATTTGAAATGCCAGTACTTGGGAAAATTTGAACAAAATACAAGTCCAAGTAACAAGCAATGTTCAGTATGAAGTATTACATAATTATGTTTTGTTCATGTTGAAAGTTTGTTTGAGATACATCATTCAAATACTACTACATAAATGACAGAAGTCTTTGGTCATTTTAGTGTCAGTTGTACCTACAGATGCAACACTGTTTGCCATAACAAACCTTATGCATTGACGTCATGCGAACATCATTTTGGAGGAAAACAATGAAGCACACGTGCACGAACGGCGTAAATTTTGCCTGCAAGTGTAGAAGACTTACGCGTGTACAGGACTGGTTGACAAATCAGCTGTCTGCATTGTCAGTGTTTCTTGCAATGATTTACATTTTTCCTCCAAACGAGGGCGTTTTTTCTGCTCTCTGGACATCATATGCATAAGGTCTATTTGATTGGCCTTTAAGTATACAGTGTCTGTGATTGTTATTATATGTCATTCTCTTTGACTGTATGTAAACAGAACCTCTGCTTTAGACACAGCTACCCACCTAGTTGTCTAGTTGTGCTGAGAAAATGTTAATACAGACACCAAACATTTTTGTAAATGCAGGGTGTGGACATTAACTCATTTGAACAAGGATATGGGTACACTGTATTCGAGATGAATTTTGTGTTACTGAGCTTGAAGTGGGAATGTCCGATAGCTACCAATAGCTCTGTTTATCCAGGTTGCATGGGATAATCTGGTAATGACTGTATTGCTGTTTGCGTATTAAGTTGGGATGTTTTTGCATGGCTTCCTAATGTGTATAGTTACAATAAACACACATATAACCTCCAGGAATGACCCTTACTTTTGAATGATTTGTATTTTTTTTTTTTGCTTATTTGCTGCACAGAATTGACACTTAAATCACTCCATTCAACTAATCCTTTCATCATTATCATTTACATAGTTCCTTTGAAGACTTTTGCTATGTGTATTTAAGTACAGCTTTACTGTTGTATTAACCAATGGATGCTGAAAGTTTAAAGTGTGTGTAAAGTTAAAGTTGCTTTTCATCAAAGATTGTGAATACTCTTTGCGGTGGGAATGGTTACTGCCTCTTGATAAAAAAAAAGTTGCAAAACTGGTTTCAGATTGTCCTCTTTTTCATTTTCCTTTTGCAATGAAGCATTACAGTAAGAGTAATGTTTTAGCCTAAAATTGTTGTAATGACAGTATTTGAATTTCTGGAAGAGATTTTCAACACAACAATGCTTGCTTTGATGGTGTAGCTATATAATTGCAAAAATGTCTTTGAGCGGCCTGAAAATGTTGCTTTGTGATTCCTGAAAATGGTGAGGAATTGTACCTTAATGCATTAATTGAAAACATATTCATAATTTATGCCTCTATACAACTGCATATTTTCAGCTGTACAGTTAATAATATGATTTATGTATTAGCCATCATTTTGTGGCTGTTATCATTATAGCCATTAATATTGATCATCAAAGTAGTTTCTGCACAAAATGGAATCACAAACAGATGCTACAGTAGGTGTGTATGTTAAAGCTGTTATGGTAACTTGTACTTTTCTTAGAATTCTTCTGTAATACATTTGTAACAGGACATAACAGGATTACTTCAGGTTTCCAAAATCATCTTTGGAAGACCGTCAGTTATAGTTAAAGCTTGATTAAGGATCTTAGTTTTCACAGAGTTAAGAAGTGATAGACAGTTCGAGATCCATCTGGTGTCTCCTCACATCATGGTATTTTCATTCCATATGTAAAGACTAAATAAAGTTTGGCAGACTCAGAGTCTGTACCACTTCTCTTTCGAAAAGCATTAATTGTAAAGAAAAAAGTGGCTTCTAGTTTTGACAGAAGAATGTTTCTCTTCTCTGTCAGAAGGTTCTCCGTAATTAAAAGTCATGTCAACCATGACATGTATGGAGCTTTGAGGCACAGGACAACACAGCTGAATCTGAGACATTCATTGACACACTTGTAATTATTTGAATATTTCCTTACTTAATTAGGCTTTGTCTGGGGCTTCACAGATGATTTGTCATGGGTCATTTTCTGTCTTTTCTTCTCATATTGGGCTGGCTATACAGAAAGTGAAACCCTTAGTTTTGCAACCTTGTCTGTGAGCATATTAGGGACAAAACAATCATATTACATGCCTTTTATCCTATGTGGCATTTGCTTATGAGTTGTAGTTCAAGGTTTGTGTTGTCATTTTTCTCCCAAATTAACACTGAAGAGAAAGTCATTTAGACAAGAAAAATGTTTTAATAACTGCTGCACACTTTTTTATTATTTTTCTCTATTTTTTCTGTCAGAAATTATTTACTGCATGATTCAAGATCACATTACCATATTTATGTCCTGGCCTTTTTCAGTGTGTAATTTACGTAACAAAAATATCAAAAAAGGAAGGTTAACAAACTTATGCATGAGTGAATATGGTTTTGTTGACAAAGCTATTGATAAGTAATGTTCACAGAGTTCCAGTGGATCCTGTCAAGACTGTCAAGCAACTTGCAAGTGGGTAGTAGATGAACCAAAGGGTAAGATCAATACCTGAAATATCCCCCTCTGTTTTAAATCAATTACTTCATACTCAACAATGGTCGTGTCTTACAGCGGCAAGAGATTCAGCGACTTTCAAAGATTTTCTTTGTGTTTGTACTTTGTGAATGTTTCAGTATGTTAAATGCAGTTTAATTTTTTTCTTTTAACTTTTCTGCCAATTATAAAACATATTGGTCATGAGCCTGGGTGTGGAGAAGTTTTGGTGCAACCTGTACTGTAATCACAGTTTTCACAAATACATCTGATAAATACTTAACTCTCATTTTCTGAAATCTTCAGTTTTTAGTCTGAAATAATATTGTAAAGAAAACTTACACTACAGGTAGTACAAGGTATCACTGTTACAAAGTGGTTGCCCACAAAGGCAGTTAACAGAATCTCAAACTACATTTTACTGGTTTTTCAGGCAACCTCAAAACTAGTCCAACTAGTATACTGCTGGGCACAGCTAAAAAAAAGTGGGAGGTTTGTGCAAAAACATTTAACTTGTGTGCAGCAGAAGGCAGTAAATACAGTAAGTGTATTAAGCTTAACTAGCCCTGCAAATTGAAAAAAAAAAGAAAAAAAAGATAACAAAAGTGACTTTCATTTCAACTTTTTTTTATTGCATATATCCCTTTTTCCACTTGAATTATTAATAGTATGTTATTTAATAATATGCAAAAAATGTTTCAATGGTGAGACGTGCAACACATGATCCAGTTGGTTAATGTAGGAGCAAAACAGTGCATGTACTTCTGTGTGTATCCTCAATACCACCTCACATGAAGCAGCAGATAGCCCTTTGTGGAAGTTTTTCCACACAGGATTTCTAATTGGTTTTACCTTATACTAAATGTATACCACATAATTACCTTTGATATTGACTGTGGCTTCTTTGGAATTGTACTAATATTTCACATTCTTTCTTCATCAATGCATGTAATTATTTGCAAGGGATTAAAGGGTGAAAGGCACTTGTCACAATGACGAATAAAAGAAGACCTTTCGGTCAACTTTTTTAAAAGCTGCAGAACGAAATTTGAAAAGAATTCTGATGTCCCAAGCAAATAGAAACTAAAATTATGAGGCAAACCAGTACTGTTGCTATAAAGTACTTGCAAATAAAATCATTTTGTATACATAAATTGATTTGAGCATTCATGATAATAAATAAAGTATGTACTCAATAGTAGTTTTATCCGTGAAACAATATATATTCATGTGTTAAGCTTGGAAGAATTGCAGTGGCTATAAAACACAGAGATACAATGCCAAAATTGCAACAATGTTACAGTAGTCAGCTCTATACTGTGTGAATTACATCCCAATTAAGTATAGTACCAGTGCTTCATGCATACCTTACCCTTATCCATTAATGTAAGTCTATCCTTTGCCTACCCCCAGTCCAATCCCTTCACAGGGAGATGTTACAGACCACACACAAAGCTATTCTGTGATTACTTGATGGAAATAATGCACTGTTGTATGCCATCAAGGAGATGAATCAGTTTTTTATGTAAAAGTAAACTGTGATGATCAAGTTCTCAACCTTATTCAACCATAAAGCCCCTAGTACAATGTAAAAGTGCTTACAAACCCCACAATTTTGGTGTTTCACTGATAAACTCAGAGCTACCATGGATGGAGTTTAGATCGAGAACCAAAATTGATTTTTCTTCAACATTATACAGCTTAATTGAAATAGCACCCTTGGACTTGTTTTGTCTTGGAAGAACTACAAATGAAACCCAGTATCTATTCTTTTGACTTTACTCCATATATACAAATGACCTCATAGATCCCTCCCAAAGTATCTAACACCCCTAGGGGTCTGGTGACCTGTTTCTCAGAAACACTGATAAGATGTATGCAGATAACAGTTTCACAGGTTTGTATGGTGAGTTACTATAAACATGCAATGATGGATAAATAGAACATCTTTCTCTCATATAGTTGTAATTGAGAAGTTATTAATCAATGCAAATAAATATAGTCAAATATCAAAATGAAAATTAGTGCAAAAAGTATTTACTCATCCCTTAGTGTCAAACCTGGGCAAAAGTTCACATAAATACTTCCACTTTACACCAATCATACACCAAATTCTTTATTAGAATTATTATCCATCATCATGAATTGCCTGTCATAATAAATTGCCTCCTTAGTTAAAGAAAGGGTTTAAGCAAAAAATTAATTGTCATATGTGTATATGAAAAAGGAACTAAATCTACACAATTTGGTGAAACTTCCATTCATATTAGACATGTAGTACTTGTGATATCAGCAAATGAAGTTTAAGCATTTGTGACCTAAAGTGAGCTTTGTGCTTTGTTTCTTTTGCTTTTTCAGTTTGTAAACTTCTCATTCCTCTCATGCATTCAGATTCTGATAAAATGGGATTATGGCAGAGAAATTGGTTCTAAAGTTTGAAGAAATACAAGACTGCACATTAATGTACGGTAACATGACATCATACGTGCTTGCTTCAAGTTCACTTTGTTTTGAAAATGTGACAACTTTTACTGCTAATATCTTGAGAACTGTACAAATGATTTCAATGCAGATTTCACCAGAGTGCATGGAATAAGACTACCCTCTTACACTTCAAAACTTGATTCAAGCTTAAAGGCATTTTTCAGAGACAAAATACAGTATGTTCAAAAAATGCAGAAAATTTTTCTCTTTTAAGAGGTGCAAACGGCATCTCAATAGCTTGCAGCATTTGAAAGATACAAATTTTCAAAGAAATGCAGTTTTTTCTCAAGATAAAGTGCATTATGGGAAATCTGTGATGTCATCGCAGCACATTTATTTGACACAGAACTGAATTTCTTTATGATATTAATGCCGTTGTAGGGAATATTTAGCAACTTTGTTTGTCATGCCCTACATATGGTGTAGATTTGTGCTAAATCTACATGGAAACATTCAAACATTCCAACAGTATCAAATTTCAAG
>WURT03148884.1:0-11027 GCA_009936505.3 Holothuria glaberrima
ATCAAGATGTGAGTAAATCTCAACAGTTGTGAAAAAAAATCATGAATTTTGTGAACCAACTCAATATGCCCCTTTAATGAGGACAGTTTCCCTTTATACATCTATGTTATAATGTATAATTTAACTATAGTAATAATTTAATTCAGGCCTTGAAGGGCAGTTATTTTACGATGCTAAGCGACCACAAATGTGGGAGAAGCCTGTGTGGCATATGAATTATAACTTCACGTCGGGTGGCTAACCAACTCAACAATTTAGATCAAATTTGGTCTCTTTTGAATTTGGAAGGCCAGTTCAGGTGGGAAAATCGTAGATAGCTCTTGGATGAAAAACCCACGTTACTTTGACCTGGCCAGGGATCGGACCCAAACCTCCCGGTTGCCAAGCTTCATCGCTTCAAATGCCGCTGCCTTTATCCACTCGGCCACAGAACCGGTGTTGTCATTAGATATATTCTTCGGGAAGGTACCCCTCAGGTCTGATAATGTTGGTACTCTTCACCTTCATACATATGCATATATGGTTCTTGACTCATATCTGCGACTATTTCAAGTGCTATGTTGATGGCTGCTATTTACGGATTTCGAGTGATTTTCAAGTAAACCCAGCGTTTTAACAAAGTTGTATTCTCTCCTTTGATAATCTTGTCAGTCAACTCTTTTTCACATTCTTATCTTGACAGGTGAAACAGCACCTTTGGACACAAATTTGATCAGTTTTGAAACAAAGTAAGTGGCCTGCATTTACATAAAAGAACTTAAAATATTGAGATACTAATTAGTGGAAGGATAAGAAATCATGAAATGAGATACTTAGAAACTGCATGATGTAGAAACCTACAAATAATATCCTGAAGTGATTTATAATTATGTAACTGAGATGCTCAGGTAAATTACATTTGAAGAGGTTACAGCGGGAATGGATGGTATGTAATACAAGTCACCAAAGTTTGCATATTTCATGGGATTGTTAGAAGAAAAGTGCAGTATGAATGTATGTCAGACTTCGGAGCCATCCTGGAATTAAGGAAGACATCAAAGTTCCCCATTTCTACTGAGTGAGGGAAATATCAGGGAATTTGAGAAAACATGCCCGGATTAGGTGTAAGGTCAGGCAATTTGATTGACAGGGTCAGGTTGTAATATTTTGTGTCATCCAAGCAGAATAGTGGATTATTACCTATGATGGCTTTGCAGGCCTGCTTAAATGAAAACAGGTCAAAATAATTGTCATGGAATTCTGAAACATTTTTTAAGGGAAATGTTGAAGGAAATTTAGGGCATTCCATTTTCATGAAATTCTGTGAATTGCACATATTTAAAGCTAGTGCATGTTTTACAGATTTTGAATAAATATAAGTAGTGACATCTCAACATTTCAAATTTGGGGATATTGATGTCCTCATATACTGCAACATCAGAAAGGTGGGATTGAAAGTCATCTGAAGAGACTGATATATTAATTCTATGAGGTAGAGTAGTTTTGCAGATTTTGTATTTTCACCTTTTTTACAGTTTTTATTTAAATCTTGATTCAAGTATCCATTGACATATTTACATATCAATTTTATATATCAATTTGCAACCAGTGAAAAGAATACTGTACCTGTATTCACATGTACAGAATAGTACTGATAATTACCCTAATGTTAAACAATAATATAAACATGTTTATAGAGGTGAAAGATGCAAATGGGCTGAAAAAGTAAGAATACAGGAATTTAAGACTAACATATAAGGCAAAGGCTGTCAGGCTAAGGGTGTTAATACAAAGAAGCTCAGAAGAGCTAATATCTGGACATCTTCCTCTTTTCTTTTTCTTTTTTTGTTTGGAAGAATTTTGCTTACTCCTTTGAAGACTTTATACAATTTGCAGTTTCTCAAACTTTTACAGCTTCTGTTATCACTAGGCTGAAAACTCAAGGAACTTCTAAGTTGGTGGATGGGAGTGGAGTGGGAATTTAATCAGTAAGGTCAGTTAGGGCTGTGACGATTAAACTGTTAACCGACGGATTGGTCGGTTAGCCGACCGCCAAATGTTGTTTTGTTTAACCATTTTTGTATCCTAATATAATATAGCTGTCGCCGCATTTCACCTTAATACCTAAACTCGTTTATGCAGTAAACTGCAGAAGTTTCTTGCCCAAAACCACGTAACAATGGGTAAACTTTGGATCAAAAATAACAAAAGGTTTAAAAAAGGCCTTTGTAATGCTAGTTGCACAGTCTACGTTGCACGGCTTTGACTGGTATATCCATCCGTTCGCCCCATGATCTGGGAGTGTCTTGCCGTAATAATGTGATAATATACTCTTTCATGCAACGTTTGAAAATGACTAAAAATTTTCAAAGGTGCAGGGATTAAACTAAGCAGCACATGCTACAAAGATCCAACATACCTTTTAAAGTGTTTAGCACTGTAAACTTGATAGATAAGATTAAAAAGTGACTTCTAGACAGCAGAAAAATGTGCTTAATATCATTCATCATAAATGCACTTCGGGAATTTTTCCGGGCGCAACTTCCAAGTAACGTGTTTATAGTTCATCAGTCTCAAAACAAATACAATCTGCACAAAATAGTGACCAAGCTAGGTAGTTCTGGGCTTAACTATGCAACCCTGGCTTGTAAGCCTTTTAGGTGTAACTAAAATATTTGTAACTAAGTCTGTCCAGTTAAGCTGACTTTAGCAAGTGACAATTACACATTTTTTGATTTTATTTGATATTATTTTGTCTTGCCAGTGAGCAGAATCTGGTTAATGCCGATGATGACGACCTGATATTTGAGGACTTCGCTCGTCTCAGACTCCAAGGTGCAGAGGGTGATGGAACAGATGCGTGAGGCACAGCACAGATATCAGACTGCCATTTTAGGGGTACTGATGCTAGTGGAACCCTTAAACATGCTATGTGGAGCCACCTGCCACCGGTCATTCCTGTGATTGGTAACCTTGTATCTTCTGGTGCTAGGCTTCTTCAAATGTTCTTCAAAAGGAATGCCGCTGATGCTTTTTTTCCTCTCTCTCTCTCTCTCTGTTTGGCTAAAATGTTTAACATAAATAAAAGTTAGTAATCAGTACACTCTGAAAATCCATTATTTTCATTTTTTTAAATTAATTGTAAGGGTTTGTGTAGCAGTGTGTGACAATGATCTTTTGTCTACAAGTACAATCAGTGTGGTGACAATTTATATGAACGTTGAAATTAAGTTTTGGTGGTCTGTAGAAAATTTAGTTTTTGAAAGTAGCTTTAATGTCATCCCTTTTGATTCAAGTAAATTAGTGATTTTAAAGTTTGGTGAAATCAGAGTTTGTTGTAACACATTGCTTTGATATATTTTAGTTCCATAACTTAAGACGCCTTTGCTAGATTCGTCTTGATTCTATGAAAGTCTTAAAGAATTTGAAGGAATGACAGAGGCACCTGAATAGAAGCAGTACTCTGGTAATAGTAACCTTCACAGAAGATGCGATAAGGTGTGCTAAATTTTTTGTCTTTTTGTATAATTGTGACCTTTTTCTCTTACAGCATTCTTCCTTTTAGAACTTTTTGACCAACTTTCAGGGATAGTCTTGATGCACTTATAAGTACAAAGAGATTTGCATCTAGTATTACAAACATTAGAAGATAATACAAGATAAGAAATATGTAGTGTATAAAAGTACAAAGCCTTGAGTAGCAGAGCGAGTACAGAAACATCAATTTGGAGTACAAAATTCATGAGTACAAGTTTGATTCTGATTGATTGACATACAGGCGCAGGGCTCAAAATAAGCTTGAAAAAGGGCACAGCCAAAATGAGCAAATTGGATGTCAGTCTATGTTATTTCATAGGACATTTACTGAGGGGCACCACAACCATCAGTAAGGGCACGACAGCTGTGGCTGTCTGTGCTGCTGGTTGTTTCGAGCCCTGCAGGTGCTAAAAACATGATTGAGATGGTTTTAAAGAGCAGTTTCCACAAGTTCTTACTTAGGTACATATACAAGTACATACTTGAATGTGACAAGTCTGAATGCAAATCTCAGATGAACTCTTCCAAAGAATATCAAGATGCCAAAAAAATAATGGCAAGCTTGCAACTTATTTAATGGTAATAATAGGGGGCGCCCTTCAGAAACTTGCATGCTATCTTTTTATGCTTAGGTTTCATCCCACCCAAAGCAAGCCAGTTTGTTCCGTTCTGTTTTTTATATATATGTAGTATTTATGACATTAAGAGATGAATTTTTCATCATTTCTCTTTTTCCTTCAAGCAGTAGCAGAATTGTACGAATGAGGATTTTGAGTAATTATATGTACCATTGTAATGAGGCTATATAAATAAAGTGTTATTTGTGACTCTTTAGGTAATTTAAATTGTTAGAAATATCCAACCACCAAGCACTATGGAATTTGTAATGAGACCAGCTGTACATACGCCCAGGACCGATTTTCTGTGTCTTTTACTGTTGAGTCATCGTAACGTGTTATTTATGAGCAGGGTTTTCCCAGTGAAGAAGAGTTGAAGCAAACTTAAGTTTTGAACTTAATTTTTCATTTGTTATTTTGAACTAAATCCAAGAATTTTGGTGAAATTTTCATTGGAAGTCATGTGTGTAGTTTTGAAGATATGAGTGGGTAAATTCTGTATGTTTGCCATCCAAAGTGAAATTTAGGCATTTAGGAGTGATGTCACCCCCTCACAGGCTCACACTGATAAGCAATTCTTTGATTTCTTGGTTTTTTGCTTCCTGAAGGGGATACCAATATTATCACCCAATACTGACCCTGCAAAATGGCTATGAGGCTAAGCATTTCAGGTTTGACAGTGATCTGACCAGCACACCCTTTCCTGCCCTGTGAGACCAATGACACATTTGGCGCCCTTTTGCTACCAGCCTGCATAGCGGCACTGTTTGGCTCCTGCCATTGGGGTCTGCCATCAAAAGTTCTTTCACAGTGACAAATTAAGAAGAACCTTTGATTGCTCTGCATGTTAGAGGTTGTTTATCACTGTGCATTAGCTCTACTCTCTGTGGTTTTGCTTTTGGTGTGCCTTTCCTGCTTTATTAATCCTTTGGCAATACTTACACATCACTTTTGAAAAGGGATTTAGGAGATAGGGAAGCTGAAAAATATAGTACTTTGGGAGAGACATGCTCTTAGACTCAAATGATGCTAGTTTGGGGAAGAAATGTCAGTGATAACTCTCATTTCACCTACCTTGTGGGGAACATTTCATAATTAAGGTTTGATTCAGTCTATTCTGTTGACTCTGAAATGGATAGGGATGTGAGTTTACTCATAGGTTACGTGAAATATGTAAAATTCCATGCCTGATGTGTATTCACATTGCCAAAGTATGGGATTATGGGGAAGGAAAATGGTGGAAACTTTGATGGTAAATGAAGTTATGATGTCACCTGTGCTTGCTTCAAGTTCACTTGAGGTTGAAATGTGATAAGTTTATGTGCTAACACATGGAAAACCACGCACAGGAACTGAATGCAAATTTGACCAGAATGCTTATGTTAAGCAAAAAAATTAAAAAACAAGAAATTTAAGTTAAGCTTAAACCCATTCTTTTGATGTTGACCCTATTTTTTCACAAAAAATAAAAGAAAAAAAATCATAAAAATTAGAATTTCTCTCTAGGTACTGTCAGTAGTTTAATTATTCACTAATTAATAAGAATGTAAAAAGAAGACAGAGAGAAAACAAGAAATGGAATAAGGAGTTTTTGGGGCATCCTTTGTACTGTGTCACAGGATCAGTATTATCGTTAGTATGAAGTGTTAAGTCTAAGGTTCCTTGCAGCTAGAAAATATTTCATGTGAAAATATTCCCAGGTTAGATTAAAATAAGGTCCATCAAATATAATGGAATTGATTTCGATTTTTAGTAAATGATAATTCCAGTAAAACCCATAGGTGAAATAGTGTAACCAATAATGAATATTCATTGTAATGAATATTTATTTTGAAGTTGAACTTAGGTAATGACATATTTTAAGTTAAGTTGATGATCAAAGCGTCCCCATTTGTAGTAAATTGATGTGCTGCACTTTTAGTAGATCATGACTTTAATGAACACCAAATTATAAAGCAACCTAGGCTTATCACTGTCATCCAGTTGAATTTGCCCTTGGTGAAAATTTGACAGAATGATGAATATTCATGTATGCTGATTTGATCACAGTTTGTAGATTTCTAGAAGGTTCCAATGAGTCTCAGAATGGGGTGAAAGAAGATGAAAAAGAAGAGACTTTTATCTTTGTCTAAGAATAATAATTAATGTAAGCACAAAAAATTATACTTCATGCAATTTATTCTTTATAACGTAGTCCTTTTGTAGCTTTGTTTCCAGTAAAAATGGCACCAAATGTTGGTCTTTCAATTGGGAGTTATGGTTTGTAAATTTTGTGCATTAGAAGTATACAGTTTTGGTTTTAAGTCAAGTGTTCATGGAACAAACTGCCTCTCAGTGTTTAACTCGTTAAACTTAAAGGCAGTCATGAGAAAATAGGCTTTGTAAAACCTTTTTTGTGCCAGTTTATTTCTTAACAAAACTATGGCTAAGTTGATGGATGAGTTTTTATCATAACCAACTAACACTGAAAATATATTGTATCTGAATAATACAAAAGCTAAATCTACATGAATGATTAAGTTTGGTTAGTCTACTTAGTTGTAGGCCTGAAATTTTGGCACAAATGGATTGTCACTTTTTGTTGTTGTTTGGCATGATTACTGAAGATAGTCAGAAGAACAAAGTTTCTGTGAAAGTTTGAAATATCTTTCCTAGAGAGAAACTAGTTTCCAAGCTATAACTGCCCTGCTAGGGACACCACTGAATATATTTTTAGGGCTTATTATATGCTGGAAAGTACAGAGCAAGGGTCATCTGCCACTGCATCATGGAGAAAGCGATGTTAAACTTAAAAAATTTCTTAGTTGGATGAAGCTGTTGAATAGTTTTATGGAGCAGAACTGACTTACCTCATTACCCTCCGTAACAAACCACTAAAAAATTGGTTGAAAATAGCTAAGACGGTGAATAATGCCAAAGGCTAAGACAGTTTTTACATCTAGACAGTAAGATTTCAAATTTCTTTAAAACTATGAAGACTTCTTGAGCAACAGATAGATATCTGACAGCAGTTTGTTCCACACTGTAAACTTTAGACTTTAAGGGAATATGGCATCCACACTCCCTCAAACCAGGGAGTTGCTAGAATCTCTCTACTCAAACATATTTAGAAATAGCCTTAGATTTCCAAATACAGTTGATAACTGCACTTTGACTGACATTCAATGAAACAATACAGCTCTTCAGTGGTTGGTTAACAATGACTTGTACAGGTAGTTGTGTTCCCAATTTCACTCACACACACTGGGTTTGAAAACATTACCTCGAACAATCTAAACTCATTACAGGCTACTGCGGCTCAGTCTTAGAGGTGTACTAGGCAGGAGGTTTGGTTTAAATTGGAAGAGGGCTGGAACTAAACTTAGTAGGGAGAACTTTTACTAGGGTGAGGTGAGAGAGCCTTTAACCAACATCCTGTAAGCAAATGCAGTAAATGGACAGAAAAAAAGTTGACTTTGTGTTGTCATTTCATATATGTTCTGTCCTTTTATTGCAGGTAATATTCACATGTTACTTGTGTAGGCTGAAAGGGAGGGGTTTACATGATAATCTAGAAAAATTGGCATTAGTATCTGTTATGTAGGATTGACCTCCAATAGGAAGGAAACATTGCAAAGACAGCCCCTTCTCCCACCACCCCCTCAAAACATTCAAATTAGATGGGGGATGTCAAATTTTTTTAGTGTGGATTTTAAGTTCGTATAATTACTTGGCATAAATTTCCAGGTCCTTCTAAAACGTGTCTGCCTTTTACGATGTCATTAATGTATCATATCACAAGGACCAAGGGTATCTTTTATTTTTCTTCTGTTTTCATTGGAAAGAATGGGGGTGGGGCTAGTGTTTCACATGGCTGTGTATGTTATGTAATCAAAGTGAAAATTTCATGTGTTTGCTGATAATGTGGGTTTAAATTTTGTAGGAATACAATGTTTGTGTTACCGTGTCAATTATTTGCACATTTGATTGAAGTAATAGTGTGTCACAATGAAACAGTAGTGTTTGTTATGTGGATGGAGCAATGTAAGTCTTTTAAAGGCTGATTCGTACTTTGAAATGTATTGCAGCTATAAATGATAGGCACCCTAAATATGGCTGCATTCTTGCCATGTATTTTTCAGCTGCCATACAGTTTGGAGTATAAGTTTGCTTGTACATTCATATGTTAGATAAAACTCACAGTGTTTATATAACAACTGTTAACAAGTGTTATGATGTAGTTGACTGAATAATTCAAAGTTTATATTAGTAGCTGTACGTGAACAAGCTGCATTTATTTTAGAGCACACTTTTATTTTGTAGTGCCACCTTAGTAGCACCACTCTTGATATGGTTCACCAGTGGAACTGTTGGTCATTATGACGTGATTCTTGTTAACGATGAGTTATTTCAACAGAGTTTGTGTGTTGGGTATGCACACAGAGAAACATGTGGGTCATATTATAAGATGATAAGAGGTAACAGATAGCCAGGAAATGGTGTTGAGGGGGTAGGGCACAGGGGTGGGGAAATGTAGGTGTGACACTAATGTGATATATGGTGAAGTATGAGAAACTAGCAGATTTGACTACAAAATGAAATGTAATACTTGAATTTCCAAGAAGCTGAAAGAATTTTAGAAGCAATGATGTGTATTTGATTGGTCACCTGGTTGGTGTGAAGGGTTAAAGTTTGGGTGATGGGGTTCTCATCTGCATTACGGTGTCGTTGGTGTAGCACTGAATTGTGAGAATTATTCACATCCTCAAGGTAAATGTTCATCTCAGAAAAAGGAGTGAAATGAGTAGAGATTAATGCTCACTAATAAACATTTAAAATTACCATGTACCCATGTACAGTATGTTCCATAAACTGTTCAAAAGTTTTAAATGTGTCTGTTTTTACTCTATTGTTGATACTTTTCATAGATAGCTGGGAGTTCATGCTGTGATCTTGAGAGCAGTACCTCCTCCCCACCCCCATTCCCACCCCTTCATCTCCTCCCTCTCCCCCCTCTCCCCTATTATGTAAACCCAGGAGTCCAGCATCACATCATACTACGCATGTGCATTTCAGATTGTATTCTCATGTAGTAAGGTATATTTGAGTAAATGTTGTAACTTAATTGCCCTGTGCAGAGTCTACAGGGAGCTCTTACCAGGGAGCTCTTACAATGAATGTGCATTCTTTTTTTATTATTTTTTCCTTGTTGCTGGAAGGTTGTTCCATTTGTCTGGGATCTTGCCTTCCTGTAGGCTGATTATGTTAAAATATATAGATTTATATACATAAATATATATATACATATCACATCTATTGTAACTTGTGTGGTTCAACTGTGATTTAATCTGTATGTACTGCTGCATGAAATAAATGGATTTAATACGTAATGGTAGATGTCGCCCTCTTTATATCAGACTGGCACGTGGGAGTTACACCCAAAATAAATCCTCTATTGACTTACATATTGAATCCTAGAAGGTAAAGTGGCCTCTAATACCTTATAGTAGTTTTCACCAGGTACAAGGTACCCCTCACAAGATGGCTAACAAGTTGGCAATACAAAGCCTTTTCAATTTCCTACAGTATGCCATGATCCGGAAGATTTATAGATAGTAGAAAGGCCCAAACTCTTCTGACCGTTGACCAGGCCTGCTAGGCTAAAAAGGCAAAGCTTAATTTTCCTCCACCAACTTCTGAGCCCATAATATCTCCAACGTTGCTTCATTTGACCCAATTTTTGTACCACTGACGCTTCATCTAGCCCACTTTCATACTTAAAAAAGACTCCATCTCCTTTGACACCCTTTTGAAAAAGTCCCAATGTCTCCTTTTGGGGATATTCGTGACTAAGAGGGACACGACCAACGGTCGAACAACGAATCTTTGCCTGACAGCCAAAAATGACAACACCTTTTATAATGAATTTACCAACATTGCACTCGAAAAGCCACGGTCAAGAATACTGAAAACCAAAGAAGAAAAAGGTCAAAACAGTTTCGAAGATTCACGACCCTAAGGGACACACAAATTGCTATCCACGTCCTGGAAAAGGACATACTCCAGAAAACAAAACCGAACTAAAACTAGGACCCTAATGGCACAAGGGTACTCGAGTCAGATTGTATCACTATATAAATTATACACTAATATGCTTGCATGATACTACACTGTTCACAGTGAGCAGACACCATACTAAACAAATCACCCCCCCCCCCAACACACACACACACCCAAACGAGATCACTGAGTGTGAGCTTGGTGATACACACGTCTGCTCACGTCACGTCAGGTATTCGGACGGATGTCCCTCAATATGAATCGAAAACTGCTTAGTTGTCATAAATGTGCTACTCAAAGTTAAATGAATGCATGTGCATGGTGTCAGAACATAAGTGATGTTAGAGCAATGAGAAGTAACCATCTCTAACAACTCGGTTTGGCATAAAACTGGACATTGGTTCTTCATATCCCTATCGTAACTTTAACTATCACATGAGATGCGACAGGTGGAGATGTAGGCCATGTTTATGTTTCGAGGGAACATCTATTAATAACCAGTTAACGGAGACCTGCTACTTGTCAGTATCGGATCTGACGATTACCCTTATCCTCACCCTATATGCACTTCTGAATCATGTTTCGAATAGCTAATTATACTACCAAACTATATGAAAATAGATTATAACAAATTACATCCAAATTGGTAGACGTGAGTCCATGGTATTAGAATAGACTTGACAGCCATTTAGTGACATAGGCGTAAGAAGTGGGGGGCAAAGCCCCTAGTCAAAATTGTGGGGGCGGAAATATACTTCCGCCCCTAGATCCAAGGACGAAACCCCTTATTTGTCTCTTCTGTAAGAAATGTCAAAAATTTGCAGTAATTTACCTTAAAATTTGTCCAAAATGATT
>WURT03148895.1:0-11027 GCA_009936505.3 Holothuria glaberrima
GAAAACGTTAAGGGGAATCCGTTTTTTCGCCGTATTTTTTTTTTTCGCCCTATGGTCGACTTTTCAACAACTTCTTTCGCCCTAAGTGGGGAATTAGTGAAATATGTATTTCCCTATGTTATTAAAACATCCTTTCAGCTTGTGTGTGCATGAACATCTTCCGAGGGACAAGTACAATAATCAGAACACTTCATCACAGTCTAGAAACCTTTTAAGGCCAAAGCAAAATCTATTATGGACATCTTTCTTTAGTGAATTTTGTCACAAGCCCTCTTCATGTTGTTCAGACAACACATATTATAGGCCTATGCTTTAGCACAGAGTCAGACTAAGGTCCCCATGATACATGATATGTTGAGAAATGGCATACACTCTGTCCCTCTCCCCCCCCCCTTCACAGGTCACCTACATAGTGATTCTTGAATGGCTGCTTGCGCCTAGTAGTTTATTTCATTTATGAAAAGGGAGTTATCTCTTTTATCTTTATGGGAGAGGCTGCAGCAAAGTCCAAGAATGAAAAGCTGTGAACAAACTGGTGAACTTCAACAATGCTCATTGAGTTGAAAGTATCTAACAGTGTTCACATTCTATGACTTTCTAGTATGTAAATTGTCCTAACCAATGGCATAAGTCACACCTGTCTGTGAATGGAAAGATTACTGAAGTTAAAGATAGGCATTCATCATACCAAAGTACATTTTTGGAGTGGGGGTATCAAAATTCTCAGTTGGTGACTGCTCTTTGATTGACACCAAAGTTTGAAAATTCAAAAGATGCAGGGTATGTAGCTCCCTTTCCACACAATGCAGAGAGAGTGCTTGGATTATACATTATAGCCTTGTATATGCTCACCAGGACATGGCCTTAAGCAATAAAATAGGTTTGTGTCTGCACAAGGAGCTTTATATATTTATGGGAGGAGGTACAAGTAACTTAGTTGGGAGAGCTGGAACTGTCTGGGATGACGAAAATTTCCTTAACTTACGGTCTATCTGTCATGTCCATTCCAGAAAAGGTCACGTTTTCAATCTCTTTGTTCATTTGACTGCAGACATTACCATAGCTGTCGTAGCCATACACCAATCGCAAAACATTGCCGTAGGCCAATGAATAACCTGCAATCGTAACCTATAAAAGACAACATTTATTGCACTGACGTGTAGCACAAAAGTGATGGACATTGCATTGGATACAAACATTATGATGAAAGCTGATGTAATTCATTAAAAGGTTAATTTAAATATTTATTTTCATTACATTTAGAGTGGTTTATTATGTTACAGAGAAACTATGAGAACAGACTGATGCACCAGAGATAGTAAAGGATCTGAAAAACATTTGTAATCAGGCAAACAAATCCAAAAATTCTTGAATACACAGTTTGACAGAACTGACTGGCTATAATAAATGGTCAATCATCATTAGCCAAAGACATTGAGATACTATTAAAATTGAATATCTTTTGCAAAATGAAGCATGTTTACCTTCCACAATTTTTGCCAGAACACTTTGCTTAAAGAAAGAAATGCAATCCCTTTTCTCAAACAAACACATGATGTATTGATAGTGCTTACTTTAAAGAGGGATTTGCATCACCCCAAGTATGACTTATGGTTGGGAGTAAGCAAAAGTCTCAATTGGTGACTTCTCTGTGATTGACTCATCAGAGTTACAAAATTCAAAAGATGCAGAGCAGCTCATATTACACAGCATGCACAGAGAGTGTTTTGAATACACATTTGGGCCTTGTGTACTCACCATGATATAGCCTAAAGCAGTAAACTATGTCTGTGTCTGCACAAGGAGAAGCTAAAGACAGTTATGGGTGGGGCTAGGACTAACTTAGTTAGGAGAATTGGAACTGTCTGTGATGAGAAGATTTCCCTTTTAAGTAATTACCTTTGTCTTTTAAAGATGATAATGAAAGACTAACTAGAATATATTCTTCAAAATAAATTCCAAGATTTCTCCACAATCATCTTTTGAACTACCAAAATCAAAGCACGTTCCACACCTCCAAACAGGGTGACCATTTCCAAATTCAGGAAAAACAGGAGAATATGACCATCTTCAGCATGTATGTTCACTGCCCCACACCAGCCTAGTTTATATGTACTCAGACATAAGGGTTCATGCCCATCAAATTTAAGTGACTGAGGATGCACGGTTATGATATGATCGTATGTGACTGAAGAGTATGTTCTACAGCTCATATTTTCAGATATCAGACGGTTGAAGTACCGAATATGATAGGAATGAAATTATCTGTGATTAATTTTTTCATTCAAAATTTGTAAGATTTGTTCTTGTGACCACATAGAAATTAAAAAAGTGGGGCAAATCAACATCTGGCATCAAGCAATGTGCTAATGCCTGTACAGGCTGCCCAGAAGCCGGACAATCTGGGGAAAAGCCTGACATATGGCCACCCTACCTTGAAATGAAACCCATTCAAACTACAATCACTTTCATTGTTTTCAAGGCTGCATATGAACCCTGTGTAATGTAGTATTTCCATGCTTACCATTCCAAGCCAAAATGCTAGAAATACAATGCTGCAAATGCAGTCGGTACATCCTCTCTTTTCTCCCTGACGCAGGGGAGCGTCTACCATCTGGAAATAAAATAAAACCTTAATTGTTGACTCGGTTAACTGAGAATGTAACCATACTATAGTCTTACTATACCTTGAAGCTGGTAAAGCAAGAACATTAAATGTAGAACTTCCAAGCTGAAATTTGGAACAAGAGTACACATGCAATATAAATGTGGAAAATACCAAGCAACCATTCTGTCTCTCTCTCTACACTCTACAGTACGGGTATCTTACCACTGGCCTACAGATTCCATGTCCCTTGAGCAGCGTGTACGATGACACAGCCACGAAAAGCATTAAAAACTTTGTTTCAAAGTAGTGCAAGCACAAAAATTAAAAAAGGGATCTTCTTTACCTCCAACCTCAAAAATATTGAAAACTGGACTAAAAATTACTGAAAATGAGAATTTCTATCTAATATTCCTATCTTGCGTACTTTATCTGGATGTTCTGCCAAGTACAACAGTACAGTACACACGAAAAGACAGTTCCCATCACTTCTTGACACACAGCGACCCCCTGTGACTGTTTGGACTCAATAATGCCTTGTATTTAGTTACAGTATAGACCTTCCTATGAAAGTTTGTCTGACATTGCTGAGTAATGCAATCAGTTTGTTTGACATGCTGGCCCTCAAGAATTCACAACAACTACAATAACTACAATCCTGCTGTGCACATTACTACAGGCTACACAGGCTCCGCTTTTCATAGAACTAGCAGGAAGCTGACATTCCGAAATGCAAGTCCCTGGCTGTGGCAATAGCAAGACGAGGATGAGTGATGGTAATTATGGAGGACTATCTGTAGGACACAACTCAGAATGCAGCTGTCTGAAACCAAGATAACAAACTTCATGTTTGCACTTAAGTACACAGAAAAGGGACAAATTTCTCTTGAACATTGCATCTACCATACTAGTAGTCCTACCAACCACTTGTAGACTGCGTTTAGACTGCCTCCTTATCTGGTCTGCAGCCTTCAAAGCCTCACTTTCTGGTGTACAGAGGTCTGGGGTAGAGAGGTGAACTTACTGAACAGTGTTGTGACATCACCTACTTTTCCACATTCAACTTTAACCACGCAATCTGAGAATAAGTCAGGTAACCAATTGGACTGCAAGATAATACTGTACATTGAGATATTATTAGTGTAGGGTCCACAATTATCATGCCAACTATTAGACTGTGTTGGTGCTTCTACACTGTACCATTCAGCGCTATCAACCCCAAGACTACCAGCAATAGTCAAAGATTCCTTTCAGTGAGCCCCACAGACAGCCTAGGTTACACCTCTATGTTCCGACGTCTCTATATTCCAAATGTGTGCATAAAGGACAGTGGTAGGATGGGGGCTTGTTCTAACCTAACCTTTTCTCTAACACTAACCTCAATGCGGACTTTTCAGAACATAGAGACGTTGGAACAAAGAGACATCGGAATAGAGAGCTGTCCCCGATAGCCTATTGTACTTCATAATATCAATGTACTTTAATTTAGTTGTCAGCCATTAATCATCTATTACCCCTGCTTTGTAGTGATGTACTGGTACTGTTTAGGCATAAACGAGGTTATGTTGTGCCACCACAAAGGTGTCAAAATACACTCACCAACCTCAGTCCTGGCTGTATGTACAATGCATGGTGATGGTGTGATAGTAGTAATGCTAAGCATTTAAATTCCCTATTGCCTTGTGGCAATGGAACAGACAAGTTTGTCAGTTTTCTCAGAGTGAAGGCTTTTATGTCTGGCACCTGTTGTGTGCTGACACTGTTTTCTTTTCAGACATCGGCTGAACGAAAAACTCTGTCCGTTCTGCAGGATAGCCAGCTGGCCCCTCATAAAGCCTACAGCAATCATCATAGATCAATTAGTGGTATTGGTTGAATGTGTTACATGTTAAAGCCATACACTCGTCACTCTAAAGTATATTTTTAGTGTGGGGGTATCAAAAATTCTCAGTTGGTGACTGCTCTTTGATTGACAGCAATTCAAGTTTGAAAATTCAAAAGATGCAGAATACTCACATTCCACACAATACAGAGAGAGTGCTTGGATGCTCACCAGAACATGGCTTTAAGTAATAAAATAGGTTTGTGCCTGCACAAGGAGGAGTTTTATACAGTTATGGGAGGAGCTACAAGTTCCATAGTTAGCAGAACTGGAACTGTATGGGATGGCGAGATTTGTCCTTAAAGCAAGCTTTCCTTTAAAAATAAAATTACCATTGAATATCTGGGACTGTATGAATTCCTAAAACCCTGCTTAGCCTTGTTGGTTGCAAAACAGGCCTCCAGTTGCTTACTATTAAAGCTTACTTGTCAACTTAGGTGGTATTCAAAAACATTTGCAGGCTAAGTTGCTACCTTGAAGGGGCTATTGCTTCAAGCCTTCAACCCAAACATATCCCCGTAACTCTTAATACAATTGGAAACTATACTTTGACATGAATTCAAGCCACAACATCACTCTGGTTGGTCAATCATGTCTTTGCAGATATCAGATATCATCTCAGATAACAAACTCAGAGTTGGATATGGTCTTGAGCAATTTAAACTCAGGACAGGCAATGCAGCTTAGTGCAGGATGTTCATCAGAAAGATGTTTTGCTTTAAACCGTAGGGGTTAGAAGTAAATTTAGTAGGGGAAACACCTAAAATATTCTGCTTGCCACTGTATTGGAAGTTGCTAGAAGCAAATGGTCCTTTGGCCAGACATTTGCTAACGTACTAGTGTGTAGAACAAGAAAGACTTGTTATCCGCTAAGTAAGGAATGACCCTGGGTGACCCTGAATCACTAGTTGGAAGCTAACTTAGCTAATCCATTGTTTTACTGACTTTTGACTTGATCACATGGCCAGAAGAATTATGCTGTGTGTAGATTTTAGTTGTCAACTAGTGATGTACATAGACTAAATTACACTTTTCACATGTTGAATAGAATTGTCACCACAGTCATTACCATGAATTTCTACATGACAAGTATTTGACCATTGTATATGTGCTGCTGGTTTCAGCTCTTCCAGCCATCCTCTCACTGAAACTTAATCTCTCTGGAAGCAAATAGACTGAGCTTGGTGGGATGGAAGAAGTTACTTGACACCTGATCATGGCTTCCTTGCATGTAAACAATGGGTCAATAATGATGGACAGGCAGCTGAACTGAGCTGGTGCGAAAGGATGTGAGTCATCACGTAACCAAACCAAGCGGAAACCCGCCATGTGCCACACACAACAGGAATTTGGAAGCTACATACCTAACTCTAACAGCCAATTTCATGGCATGAACCACAAAGCAGTAAAATTTCAAATACTCCAATAGACAACATTACTCTCCCAGATAACAACTAGTTGGTAAGGTTCTTAGCTAGGTTTTGTGAATTTCAGTTTACAGTAATTGTCAATACCATACCTGGCAACTACAGTAGGCATTCCAGTAATAATGCAAAGCTGCCAGTTATGTAAGATAGTATTACACCTGTGAAGTACTTACATGTAGGATGGATTTCAAAATGATTCCTTACCACAATTTTGAACTGCACTTTTATGCTCTGTAAGTTCATACAGTACCTTGTCAAGAATGAAAAATCAAAGCCCAGTAAAAACCTGATTTCATTCCCCCACTCCCACCTCTTCACATGTACAATACAGTGTATAGATATCACCTAAGGATTACTGCAAACTAACAGTGTGTTCCCACTTGAGTAAGAGCAGGCAATCAGATCCGGATCTGACCCCGAGCAGGGGATCAATTTGTAAGTGGGAATGCTCTCGTTCCCCGGATCAGATCTTGAGAGCTTGATCGCCCCTTCGGGGAGGATCAGACCACGTGCAGGCGATCAAAAAAACAAGTGGGAACACAATGGGGGATCAAGGTGACCCGAGATCAAAGCAAACTAAGTACTTACTTCTGGAGCGCAGCTTGTTATTCATATCTCCCGCCACACAAAATTGTGTAAACAAACAAGACCTGCAGACACAACTTCAACGACACAACTTCCTGTTGCTTGAACCGGAGAAGGCGATCAGATCTCGCGCAGGGGATCAAATGGGAACACTCTTGCGGTTAGTCACAAACTTTTCCAGTTGACTGGGCTTGGGGGATCTGAATGGGGAGTTCAAGTGGGAACATGGCCAAATATTGTTCACGGCCAACCAAATCTTCTTGGATTTATACCATTGATCCTATTTATCTCAACTGATCGAAAAAATATTAATTTTAAGGTTCGTTAGATGCAAAACAGTAAATACTTAGTATTAAAATCTAATGAACCTTAACATGAATATTTTACTTTTAAACAAGTGAGCCATTTTCAACAGAAATTTGTTTTGAAAAGATCAATTTGAATTCCTGTCATTTTTAACTGACTTCCTTCTTTTAAAATTGGCTGTGACACCAGTATAAAAGAGCTGTCTAAAGTGATGCACCCATTGTTCCTCATCGTTTACTTTTTTTTCACATTCTCAAACAATTTTGAATATATTCACACTGTATTACTGATCTTTGTCAAAAATGCTGGAATTGGTTTATTTTTAACAATTGAATGAAATAAAAGGCATCAAACTGAAAACTGGAAAAAAAATTGTGAATAGCACAGATCTATATTTTGTATTAATTAATGTAACGAGTATAAGACAAAAAGAGGACTGACAGCCATTGCAATTTGCAGTAGAATGGATAGACCAAACTGTAAATCCAAATGCAGACTTTGAAGCACTCAGAATTAGAACTGGCTTTCAAATTCTACAACTTTCCACACTGGTAAATTGTACCCTTGTCATGCATAAATTTGGAAACTTCTTCCTCCTTCTCAATTCACTGAGCTTGGAAAATCAAGACTTTTTCACAACAACGATTCGGGTTAATGAGTCCCAAGGGCCAACATTGCTACATTTCCACACTTTAAAAAGTGTAATTATCTTTATATCCCTTTACTATTTAGATCATCAAGAATATACATTCAAAAAAAAAAAATAAATAAAATCAGCCTTTAAAGATCATGATGAAATAGCATCCACCACAAGAGATACTAGGATGGAGTTTTTCCAAAGTCTCCTCGACTCGCTGGCAAAGAGCCGAAGGACAAAAACCAAACTTTTACTGCCTGAAGGAGCTATGTCCCCAAGGGACAACTTCAAAAAAAACTTCAGAAAAGGCACAATTTTTCAGTGTTGTAAAATGAAAATCCTTTCAATAAATCTTTTTTTTTTGTTTCGTTTTGCTTTCTTTAAAAAAAATTATACTTTTTTGTTTTGTTACAGAAATAACCATTTTACCAAATGTCTACAGTACTATACTATGTGACTTAGTTTCTTTAGTTTCTCGTTTTTCTGTTTCCTTCAAAATCATATTTTTCTTTTCATCTGTTAAGCTAAGAAAAGTCAGGACAGATACAATACACTAAATTTGTAACTCCATGATGTCCCTTCCGATACTTATAGAATATGACTGTTTTCTGTTTCATTTGCGTGATATCATAAATTTAGTGCAAAACTCACGATTTCCGTGATTTTTTTTCAATTTCCAATTTTTGTGATTTTTCTCTCTTTTCATACATAGAAAAGTTAGGCTATCCCTTTAATATTTAGATCATCAAGAATATACATTCAAAAAAAAAATCATCCTTTAAAGATCATGATGAAATAGCATCCATCATAAGAGATACTAGGATGGAGTTTTTCCAAAGTCCCCTCGACTCTCTGGCAAAGAGCCGAAGGACAAAAACCAAACTTTTACTCCCTAAGGAGTTCTGCTCCCTGAAGAAGCTACGTCCCCAAGGGACAACTTCAACTGAACATGACCAACCTCACAACCTTCTGACCTCTACATCACGGGTCTGTCATGAGTGGCCATATTGAAATACCTTATACTATGGACCAGATGTATGTGTACATGCTCTGAATTTCACAAAGGATATCTATGATAATAGATCTACAAATTGAGTCATGCTTGCAATGTTTTCAAAGCCAAGTTCTTTCCACTGAACCTCCAGCATGGAGTAGTATACCGTATATCTCTAAAATATTATATGGCAATTTTGATGTTAAATGTGCCTTAAACATATCTTAAAACCAGTGAAATACTTAAAGGTAAATTGCAGTCCCTCAAATTTAAATCAGTGTACCCCATCATCTTAATTCAGGAATGGCTCAGGCTACCAATCATGTGAAAATATTTTTACTTATTCATTAATTTCATGCAGAATAACTCCTTGGTTTATTAAATTTCAATATTCAATGCTTTTATACAGAAACATATAGTGAAAGATGTGGGCAAAATCAGAAGAGATCTTCAAGATTTAGCAAATTTTCAAAAATAAAGTTGGGGAAACTCCTTCTTCCCTTTGAGCCGTCCAAACAAAATCCTGCTACAGTACACATATACAGTATATACACTACATAGTCTGGGTAGCAATTTGACGTATCAGTCTGAGAAGCACAATGAGATGTGACACAGTGGCAGACAATTCCCTGCACAGTGCTTAGATGAAATTGCTGCATTCTGTTTACTGTTGATTATTGGCATATACAGTAGGCTTATATACATATTATCGCACCATTACAAGACTTCCTATGGTAAAATGGACATACAGTACTACATTATACATGTCAAATTAGACTTAAAACACAATATTTCACAATTTACTATTTCTAACTCCAGTTTCCTTTCAATAAAATTCTACATAGCCAACATTTCAAGAGGACATACAGTACCACATTATACATGTCAAATTAGACTTAAAACACAATATTTCACAATTTACTATTTCTAACTCCAGTTTCCTTTCAATAAAATTCTACATAGCCAACATTTCAAGAGGAATGAAGAAAACTTTCGTTTTAAACCTGTTACTATCAGTATGTGCATACAG
Source organism: Holothuria glaberrima (assembly GCA_009936505.3). Taxonomy (NCBI): domain Eukaryota; kingdom Metazoa; phylum Echinodermata; class Holothuroidea; order Aspidochirotida; family Holothuriidae; genus Holothuria; species Holothuria glaberrima. The sequence continues at coordinate 9,467 of WURT03148895.1, forward strand.
TACCATGCAGTAGTTATCTCACAATTAAGTTACATGACAAATTTCATGTCAAACTCACCAATCTTGTCCTTTCTGAAGTACCCATTTTTATTAAATCCTTTAATTAAACCTCATCTACAGTTTTGCCACGTATAGCATAGCCTTTGGCATACCATTACAGAGTAAAGCTTTCCGAGGCCCTTCAAATTATCTACTTGAGGGATCTACAGTATACAGCTTCCAAAATACCAGTCACTTTGTCTAAAATTACCAACTAGCCATCTACAAAAACAGGTTGGTAACTAGAACCCACAACTGAAAATATTATATACACACTGCACATAGTTCTACACTTGATGATGCTAGCCTGTTGTGATTTTTTACAGCATTGAGAAAGGATAGAAGCAAAATGATTTATTCAAGCTGCAGCTTTATGCAAATAGATTGTTTACAGAAATTGGAATGACTATTTACTCAGGTAAGTATTTAATGTCAGCCTAAGTGTTTGAATAATTGGAACTTCTTTCAAGTACAGCTATCTGTAAGTGATGCTCATAAGACTGTCTACAGATCTTTTAAAGGGCAATTATCAGTGTTGTTCTGACCTTATTTTAAAATACCAGAACTGACTAAGCTAATAGATACACATTGAAAGTTCTTATACAGTGCTTTCCCCTAAAAGGCTCAAAGCGCTTTACAAAGGCAACAGCCACAACACAAAAACACAATAGCCATCTCAAAGAGACATAAACAAATAAGTCTTCAGACGAGAATTAAAGCAATCAACAGTAGGAGAATTTCCGACCTCACGAGTTAGGCGATTGTATGTATTAGCAGCAAAGGCTGCGAAAGAGAGGTCCCCATAGCTAACATGGGTTAACTCTCAGAAACTGCTCACTGGCCGATCTCAGCCCAGATCTGAGTTTAGATAGTTTAAAAACAGATTCCACTTTCTCTGAACAAAGGAACCGCTGTTTTATAACAAGGCTGGTGATTTAAAACATGTATTGTATCCAGACTTGTGATGAGTGTATACTTGGACCTATACTTCAATGGCCTATCTACTGTACCTGTATTTGTACTTGCCTACAGGTACTTCTTCACCACCTGTGAGCTTGCCTGTACTGATAGTGACCTGCTATAAATTTACCCTGTACCTGTATGTATCTGCATTTACACCTCCTGTACCTACCAGTACTTGTACTCACCTGTACTCCCCTAGCTGGTACTCACCTGTACTTTACAGTAATTCAAGAGAACCTATTATTTTCGTACAAGTATATTCATAAATTTTTCAAGATACAGCTACCTATTGCTGCTAACGTACATTTTTTCACTTCACAACTTTAAAAGGTAAGTACATTAGACAAACAAATTTCTTCATAAGTAGGAGGGGCGATGGGGTAAGCCGAGCTTACTTTTTACTCAACTTTACAAGACTGCACATGGCATATACATGCCCTTTAATAGGTAACCAACATATTTTTTTGAAAACTAGAGTTGTTTTCCTTTGTTCTACACCCCAAAGTTCACAAAAGTTTTGACGTAAGATGTGAAAACTGTAATTTGTAATTACAGAATG